>PVKA01013287.1:0-55407 GCA_004027165.1 Ctenomys sociabilis | reverse complement strand
AACTCACTGCTTCTCCCATTCCCTGTTGCATAGTCGCTGCCTAATATAATTGAGAAGCCCTAGAGCAGGCTGGGGAGAGGAACACATCCTGCAGCCTGACTGCTACCCTGTTTTCCTGAACATAAGACTGAGTCTGATATTAAATTTTGCTCTAAAAGATACAATAGGGCTTAGTCTCAGGAGATGTCTTCTTTTACCATGTGTTAAAAAAAATCTACATTTCTTCATATAGACAAACTATATTAATTCGTTCATGTACAAACACCTATATTTGCTGAAATACAGTCATGTCATCTCCTTCTGGATCTCTGTCAAAGCCAAACTCTGAATCCCAGCCTGAATTTCTTGTGACTCCATCTCCTAGAACCATCAGTCCCATAGTGGGGACAAAGGAAGGGTATTGGTGGGCAGAGTGGCCAGCTGCCTTAGGGTTCTGTCAGGCTGGCATAAGAGGAGAGCACCGCTTCCTCACTGGGTGACCTGGGTTTGTAATCCCACGCAGGTCCCCAGTGAGTCTTTTTATCTCTGAACCTCTCTTTCCTTTTAGACCAAACCAGTATACTGGTTCCCTCACTATGGGTGCCTGGTGGGGATCAAATGAAGAAGATGCTGAGGAATGTGCTTAGCAGGGACCTGGTCATAACATGGAGATCTAATCAGTGAGAAGCACAGCTATCACTAGACCCTGGGCCAACCCAAGTGAGCTCCAGAAGTCTGAAAGATTTGCCCCTCCTGGGCCAGCCCAATTTGCCCAGGAAAAGAGGACTGATCCAAACCCTGTAGCTCTTACCATTCTCTGCCCAGGGAGAGCTGTCCCTCCTGTGATGGTCTGAAGATTTCCATGAAAACACATGCTGAAATTTAATCCCCACTGTGAGTTAGCAGGAATGGAAACTTAATCCCTTCATGGGAAGGCCTTGGGGAGGCAATTTAAGTTAATTGAGGCCACAGAGGCAGAGCCCTAACATAAGGGGGCTGTGGCTTTCTAAGAGGGGGAGGAGCTGAGCTGGGGTGTTCTGTCCCTTCAGGTGGTGACACACACTATACCAGGACACTGGAGTCCCCACCAGGAAGCGGGGCCTCAGAAGTCAGCTGCCTGATCTCGTCATTCCTAGCACCTTTATTCTTTGTAAATTACTCAGTCTGAGCTACTAAGTTATGGCCAGAGCAAATGTACTAAGACATCTTCCTGCCAGAAAAAGGCAATAAAAAAGAAAGAGGATTTGAAAACAAACGAAAGGGAGTTATTGCGGAATGTGATTTTTCATGGCTCCTGTTTACACTTCTCCTCACTTTCTCTCCAGCTGTCATTTCTTCTTGTCCTCTACTTTATTCCTAGTCTTGCTTAGCACAAAGAAAGATCACCCTCCAGGGTCAGACAACCTTTACAATGCTTAGGACATATCTTAATCAAAATCATTACTCACTGAAAATCAGAGATTCCCCCACCCATCCATTCCCCCCAAAAAGGACAAGTGGAAATGTGTGAGATGTGGACTGGGCAGAGAGAGGTAAACAGGAGCAGATGCTAGAAAGAAGACAGAGAAAAATGAGAGAGGTCAAAGTATAATGTGAAAAAGAGAAAGGCGCTGGAGGGGATGGAATGGGAGCAAAAGATGATTGAATCTGTCTCCCGGACCAGCACAGCACAGGGCCACAGGCTTGCTCTCTGGCCAATGCAGATACGGCTCAGCCCTCCCTGGGGTGGCTAAGTGGCTTTGCTGCTGCCCTGTGCTAGGGTGCATATCTTCCTTTCCCTCCTCCACCAGGAGTGGTTGGAAAGCAAGGAATTTATCTTATTTATCTTCTACCCCTGGGGTTGTGGCATGCTCATTCACACTAAAGACATTCAATGAATGCTTTTTTAATGAATGAATATTAATGAGTTAGTGGGTGAATGAGAAACTAATGAATGAACTACAGCACAGTGACCCAGCTCTAGGATTAGCTTATTTTTATAAAAAAACTTCTGAAGAAGACAGGCCTTGTAGATATCTTAAGACTTTAGAAAACCTATTCTCTAGTGACAGTAGCCCATCAAAAGAATTCTGTCCTGTTTCATATTTTAAATTCCCATTCGCCAAACCACAGTACAATAATTAACAAGTTCTCTCAACTAATATGATTTTTTGTGTGCTTTTTTGAATGTCCTGTTCATGTTTTCAGAGTCTATTAATGGAATTGGGAAACAAACTGCCATGATGTGGGAATTTTTATCTTTCTGGCCCCATGACTCACCCTACAAAGGTTCAAAAACAGTCAAGAAAAGGAAAAGGTTTTCTTTGAAGAGGCTTCGCTTCCTCCTTGTTACTCAGTGCTGCTACCAGTGTGTGCGCTCTTAACACTTTCAAAAAGATTGGAGTGTGAACAAAGCATGCTAGATTCACAACAGCTGAGTCATCCAGGATGTAGACGGATGCTGCCAGCAGTAAGTAATAATAAATTAGGACCTAGTAGCAAAATATTCTTCAAAATGGGCAAAAATGCACTGCTTATAAATGTGCCAACATTTCTTCTTACATTCATTTTGTGTCTGAAAGTAATGATTTATTCTAAGCTGCAGAGAAAGTAAACATGCAATTACAATTACTTAAAATCAAGCCAGCTAATTGGAAATTTAAAAAACAATCCCTTGTCTTTTTGTGAGCTACTGTTTATCTAAGAAACATTCCATGGTGAAATCAAGAGGCAGGCACATTTCTAGGGTTTTGACAGCCCTGATAAACAAAAGGGAGCTAAGGGAGGAAGCTGGCCATCTGTCCAGAGCTTTCCCAACTTGCAGCAAAGGGAATGAATAAGATTGTCCCCAGTGATGTTGTCAGGAGTGCATCTGACAGCACAGAGCTATCAGCTTTTAGATCTGTCACTTAAAATTCCATCCAAAGATTCAGACTGTATCACATGACTTTAGAAAGTGACATTACATAGAGATTTCAGGTCTGAAATACCAGCACGGGTCAGGTAAAAATCTACCAGGCTTGGCCAGTCATTCTCTGCTACTGCTTATGCTCTGCATTGTGGTTGTGGAAGTGCATGGGCAGAGAAAACCAGGAAGGAGAAAGGGGGTAACCTTGCAGATGGATTTCTCTTCATTCTTTCCACTTGGTTCTATCAGAAGCATGACACGCACAACCCTCAGATACTTTCACTTAATGCCTTTTTATGCTATTGCACTCATTCAGCAGACAGACTGCTCTGCCTCTCTCTCTCTCTCTCTCTCTCTCTCTGTCTCTCTCTCTCTCTCTCTCTCACACACACACACACACATATTCTATCTACACCCACATGTCTGGAGCTAATCACATAGCAGCCAGAGGTTATGATTCCTAATTTTATGTCTCTGGGCAAAGGATTCCATTTCCCTGACCTCAGTTTGCTCTTCTACAAAATGGGAACAATATTCATACATTTGTTTTGGTTTGTGTCCAGATGTCCCTGCAAAGCCTCAGGTGGTCATGGGGAATGGGTTGCTTTGGTGGGGGGGGGGTTGTCTGGAGCTGAACTTTGTGATTGGTTCATGGTCTAGTGCTGGGACTGGGGGGGTGAGTGCTGCACCTGAGGGTTTTACCAGCCCTAGGGCAGGTATACCATGTGCAGCATGAAGAGGGAAAGAGGCTCACTCTTCCCTCTTTGCCCCCTTTGCTCTTGCTGCTTTTGCTGTCTTCCTCGCCATGCACTGCTGCCCCCTGCCACACCACACCTTCCTGGAGCCCAGAGGATGGACTGAAACCTCCGCCAGTTGTGACCTCTCCTCCCCAAGTTTTGGGTGTCAAGTATTTGGTCTCAGCAACAAGAGAAAAGTCACTAAGACAAGATCCTTCATACAGTTGCAGTGAGCACTTCTTGAACTTATAGACATAAAACATAGCACTACCTGGCACACGGTGATGACTCAGATTTAACCTGCACATGTGTTTATTGAGTGCTTATTACATACTGGTATTTTTCAACTCTGAAATGTTATTATTGACTATTTTTACTCTGAAAAGATAAATATCAAAACATTCAGTGAATATTTAAATTTCTTAAAAATCATTACGGTAAGAGACCACCGGCACTCGCCCTCCCCCAGGCACTCTCTCTTGTCTGAACGCTGCTGCTCCATCATCTTCACCACTTGCTTATGTTTTTTCTTTTCTTTCTTTCTTTTTTTTTTCCTTTTTTTCAAATTTAAGACAGGGTTTACAGGGTGGTCAGGGTCTCACTACTAGATTAGACTCGTAGTGATTCTCTTGTTTCCAGCCTCCCAAGTGCTGGGATTACAGGCATGTGCCACCATGCCCAGTCTCAATCGCCATCTCAGGGTGCCTTGGGGGTGGGGCTGGCACAGTAGGCAGAGGATCAGACTCCTGTCCCCTGTGTCTGTCTAAGCAGGTGCTTTAATCTGCTGGGCTATTTGGCCAGTCCTATCCTCACCGCTTTTTAGAGTAGCTCTTGAAGTCCTTATCGGTGGATATCTATGGCTGCGGAGTCACAGCTGCCTTGTTGTTCTAGATCAATTTAAAACATTTGTCCCCTTCCACGGTCATTTTGACTTTAGGGAACAGGCAGACCCAGGAAGCAAGGCGAATGACAACATTCTGTGATATTTTATTTGACAGAAACTGCCATAAGCATTTTGAATCCATTCGGGACACTGAGGAAGCTGGAAAGGCACAACTAAAGACCCTCACCAAAGGGCACATCCAGAAGCACTTCACATTGCAGTAAGAACAGTGCAGCGCAAGCATGAGCATGCGGGGTGGATTAGTGGCAATGTGTCTTTTACTCTAATACATATTTAGCCATTTATCACATATTTTTGTTCATATACATCTCATATTGTCCCCTGGGTTATGTTGGCCAGTAGCTTTCTTCTCAAACTTTCCAGCACCCCTAATTCAGTTGTGATACTTTAGTACTTGCACTGCCTTACTCCTTAATTGCTTTGTGCACATGTGTCGCAACAATTTGGAGAACCTCAGGCTTCTTTAGCAAATAGAATCACTATAGCAGGCAAGTCACAGAGCAGGAGTCTGCAGATTATCCCTGCATGCATCCCTGCTACTGCATCTCTGTTGCCCATGCCCCATCAGGCAGGTCCTGTGAGAGATTTGAGACTTGATCTCCTCACCTGTAGTGTGTAGTGCCAAGAATTTTCACCCACGTTTTCTTTTTGGAATTTCTAACACTGTGCTAGCTGTTAAATCTCAACCACATTAATGAGGAAATTGAGGCCAACTTGCCAGGGGTGGGGGCACAGTGAAGGGGACACTGTGACACCATCCACATATACTGCAGGGACTCTGTGCACTCTTCCAGGCCCTCCCACCTGCTGCTTTAGTACAAAGGTCCACCTTGCTATACAAACCAGTTCTCACAGAATTCGCCACTGACTCATAGGCCACTTGCAGGTTGGCAGAGGCCACTGGGGATAGGCACACATTGGTATGCTAAGTAGAAATGCTGTAACTCTGTCACATCAACAATCACCTAACCCTAATTCTCATGTTAGGTCAAAACTTGGACAATCTATGATGTGTAGTCTTCAAAGCAATGGGACAGGTCAGTAACGCCCCCCCCCTATAACTGCCAAGTAATATGTGTGAGCTAGCCACCCACTCTCTTTGGATTAGGCTGAGGCTCTGACAGAATTTATGATGTCTCAGAGCATGAAGATGACACATCAGAGCTGAGCATGGGCCCCTGAGCACAAGATGCTTGCTGTATTTGTGATACGCCAATTACTCTTTCTGAACACGTCTATCTGCATATTGTAGAGGCTCCTTCAGGCCTTGTACCTCACCTGGCTCACAGCACTCACACACTTCCCACATTTCTCTCAATCACTCATCTCTAAGCTACTCCCCTTGTCACAAATGAATAAAACCCAGCTTTGGCTCTGAGTAGAAGGCTTTGCTCCTGTTAGCCATTGTTCTCACTTGGCTTTCCCCACAGTGACAAACATGCCTTCGTGTCTTTTATTCTCACTGTGGACTGCACTGGAATAATAGTTGGAATTATTGGAATTCCAGTAACTTTCCCCTGAGATTACAAATGTAGACTCCTCTGGACTTCCATAGGGCCCAAGAGAGCTTCCTACAATATACAACAATAAATCATTATTTGAAATAAAATGAGAAAGTTAAAATATCAGAACACATTTTTCATCTTGTGAGAGAACAGGTTAAAAAATAACCCAAACTATTGAAAATATGCCAATGGTTTTCTGATTTAAACTCACCTTCCTTGATCCTCCCAGCTTCTATATAAGGGCTAAGAAATACCGGCTCTCCTGTATCTCCCTCCAGTGGCATGGAAATCTGGGCTCTTCGGTAGAGGGACCGGAACAGCCCATCACAGGGGCTGTCTGTCAGCAGGACCATGAAAATAATCAGCTTCCACATGGTGTCAACCATTCCCTCTGAACCTAGGATGAAAAACAGTAGCATTTCACAAATGAATCCCCAAACTAACATTTCCTTGGCCCTTCTACATGCAAGAAATTCATTTATTCCCTCAAATTTTTTTTCATTGACTGAAAAGTCCCTTTCACAAGCATCTTGAATAGGACCATGGACAACCTAAAGGGGGATTCTTTTAGGTATTTGTAGTGTATTTGAAAAAAAAATGTGTATTTTTTAAATGTACCCTAGAAAATAGACTCAGGAGGGGAAGATAAAACCTTAAGACAAGGAGTTTATAACTGATCACAAAATGCATCGTAGAGACCTTTTTGACTCTATAAGCAAAGGATTAGGAGATTACTTTGGCTGATGTCTTTACCAAAAGCAATGTGAATAAAAGGTGATGGAACTCAGTGAAGGAATTACCCATACCTGGGAGAATAGCTTGAGCCAAGGCAAGAGGATCTCAGTAATACACAAGCACTCTGCAGGCAATTTAAGATGAGCAACAGATTCTGGGTATGCCCTCAATTTCTTACAAATTATCAGATATGTATCCAAATGCAAAGAAGGAAGAAAAGAGAAAAGATTCTCCAGTTATTTCCATTTCCCTCCGCCATGGCTTACCTATAGGTAAACTCAAGAAATTAGGCCTCAAAATATATTGGCAACAAAGGTTTCTGAGATTCTTCTAATCTGATGTTTGCTGAGAGTATTTATTAGGACTGAGGGTCATAATGGCTTAAAATAGTATGAACTTTCATACATAAACAGATGTCTCTTTTACAGTGGGCTTTCCTATGTATTTTTTAGCTGATTTAAATCACCTAATAAATCCACTAGGAAAGCAAACATTTTTATCATCAATTTTTATCATCAATGTTAGTTAAGAAAATTAACCCTCTGGCAAAGGTGAGAAAGAAGAGGAAACCAAAACTTGATATCTGTCAAGTCCCCAACTATTAGATCATCATCATCATCTTCTTCTTCTTCTTCTTCTTCCTCCTCCTCCTCCTCCTCCTCCTCCTCCTCCTCCTCTTCCTCCTCCTCCTCCTCCTT
Source organism: Ctenomys sociabilis (assembly GCA_004027165.1). Classification (NCBI taxonomy): domain Eukaryota; kingdom Metazoa; phylum Chordata; class Mammalia; order Rodentia; family Ctenomyidae; genus Ctenomys; species Ctenomys sociabilis. The sequence continues at coordinate 47,962 of PVKA01013287.1, read as the reverse complement.
CTTCTTCTTCTTCGGGAAAACCGGGGATTGAACTCAGGCCCTTGCACTTGCCAAGGAAGCACTGATTCTACTGAGCCATCTCCCCGACACCCCCCTTTTTTATATTTAGTTTAGGGTCTACAGGGTCTCATTACCCAGATCAGACGCATAGTGATCCTCCTGTTTTCAGCCTCCCAAACACTGGAATTACAGGCATACACCACCACTCCCAGTCTCAGTCACCTTCTCAGCTTGCCCTGGGGGTTGGGCCAGCACTGCAAGCCTAGGATTGAATCCCAGTCCCTGCATCTGCTTAAGCATGTGCTTTAGTCTGCTGAGCTATCTCTCCAGCCCCTAGATATCCTTCTTTTGTCATAGCTTTCCCTACCTCTATTGCATGGATTTTTTTCCCGAATACTCTATCAAAGTACTATTTCTCTTGATGACTCAGGAACTTCTTCATATTCCTCCAGATTTTCCACTTGAGGCAGATGCCTCTGTGGCTCTGCCTAATCCTGACCCTATTGAGCACATGAAACTTGCTCCAATGTCATCTCATCGTCTGTCACCACTGCTAGCTCTTTAAACATGATCCAAGTTCCTGATGTTAAATTCTAAATAAAATACATTAAATAAACACTCTATTCACTCAGATTTCTGGATGCATAAAGAAATATATATTTATGCAAATTCAACACTTGTTCCTGATTGTTCAGTGCTTTAAAATGTCAAGCCATTAGAATATTAAAAAGAAAACACAAAATGTGTAAAAAATCTATTAACCACATGTTTATAGCAAACCAATTTGGCATAATATGAAAATATTAGTTGTAGCAAATTTAAAAAGCTTTTCAGCAACATTTTCCCATCAAGACAAAAATGTAAACTCATAACTTGATTAAATATATGAACCTCACATCATGTCTCCCAGAATTAACTTAATAGAATTCCTCATACTTAATATAAATAAGCCAAAGAAATGTAATGTGGAGCTAAAAAAAAGTGTTTGCCTATTATTGACTATAATTAAAAGCAGAATGACTTTAGAAACTGAAATTAAGTTCCCAAGAAGCCCAACAGTAATGGCCACAATGGCTGAGTGAAGACATTTGTACAAATTATGTGTTACACTCACGTTTAAATACTATAGCTACTCGCAAAGAAGGCCAGAAATCAACAATCTTACTGTCTGATTCAGAAAAATAAAATGTGATGTTAAAAAAATAATGGGACAAGCTCTTCCAGTAAGAGGGCTCCCCTTCCCCCAGCCCCAAGGGGAGGGATGCAGAAACCAGAAACCAGTCTGGCCATTGAGTCTCAGTCTTCCCAGGCAAACCTCCAGTGCCCTTTAATGGAAGGCATTAATATTTAAATAACCACGGTAGTCCCAGCACTTCCCTTCTAAAGCAGAAGTTGACTCAAAGATGTTAAAGAATGACAGAGGTAAGGCTGTTCTTGTTTTAATTGACATAAATCTAATACATCAATGTTAGAGTTGGGTCATTTTAGTAGATCTCATTAACGTTTAATCAATTCCAGTTGCAGTCAGGGTTTCACATGTAGGTGAATTAAAGCAACAACATACTTCCTTTTGCAGTTCTCATTTAACAGGCAGGGGCCCTCAGCTGTGCTTAGCTGTCATTTCTCCTCACGAGAATGAAAGCTATTATGAATGGAGAAGATTCTAAACCTCTTCTCAAATGGTTTTGCTTCCCTTAAATTAGCCTGACTCTTTTTTTACTTATTAAGTACTTACTAAGCACTTTCTGAGCTAATAAACCCTATGCTACATAGAGGCTATCTCCCCTTGAAAAGGAAAACAAAAAAAATCTATTAACCATATACTTTATCATTTCTACTTTGATATAAAAATGTTAGTGCTATTGCCAATTCAATTACATCCTACTGAAGAATTCAGGCAAAATATTTCACTTAATATATGTTTAAAAATAGCATAAAATCTAGGTGAAATCAAATAATATTGGCAGGATCAAATTAAAGTTCAAAAGTATATAATCTTCTAAAATTCTTATGAAATCTTAAATATTATAGTTAGAAACTCTATGCTCAATGTACAGCTTTAAAATATTAAACAAATATTTACTTCACTCTTCTTTGGAGTAATGAACAATAAGGAATCAGTTACCGTACATCAAAAAAGTTGAAATTACAACTTTTTTGTAAGTTGTAATGACTCTACTGAAATACTTAGGAAGACCGGTGAAGAAAAGCAGAATACTGAATTGCATATGTGGTATTTTCTCCTTATTTAATATTACTTATGAATTTCTAAGTTTTCTATAATAATTTTATACTTAAAAATTTTTTTTTTGCTTTTTCTTAAAATATATGAAGCAATTATCAGAAATAGCAAAAATGTGCTTGCTTCTTGTTCCTCATCACTACCTGGCTATCACCTCTTGTGTTTCCTAGGAGTAAGGCTCTGTTTGTGCTTCTAGAACATGTCATTCTTTCTCCAACATTCTGTGAGGACATGTCCTGGTCTTCTAAAGCTGGAAGACCTCAGCCATTCAGAGTACATTTTTCTTTGATAACTAGAAGGCTCTGCATCAAGGTGAGTCGGTGTTATATTAAAAGTGGTGATTACATCTGCTTTTCATTCTATCCAGAGTCCATCACAAGTATGCAGAAAATTGGTACTAAGCAGATATTTGTTTTATTGATGGATTTAAATAAAAAGCCATGGTACTTGAATCCTATATGACATATTAAATGCTCATGTGGCCCAATTTCTCCACTGGCAGATTGACACACTGAAGCCAGAGGAGTGACGGATTTGATGAAGACCGCACCACTGGTGAGGGGTGGGGTCAAGGCTCACAGCCAGGACTGGCACAGCGTTAAATGTATAGCTCTAAATCTAATCTGCTGTCCAGTATCCCATCGCTGGCCATTCAGATGTGGACTTGCTGCCTATTCTCAATAGAGAATAGCAGCCTGCAAAGACCCCCTTTCACAGATTGTTTGGCAATGCAGTAGAGAAACAGAAATAGAGATAAATCAATCTTTCCAAGGAAGTTTGGATTCTAGCAACACAACTATCAATTTTGGCTCTCCCACTGCCACCCATCAGTGGACCCCGGCAAGATCACTTCTGGGTGTCCCTACCGGTGCAGAGCCAGCCCGAGGGTGTTGACAGCTAAATTCCTTGGAATGCTGAGAGCCATTGTTAAAAGTTAAAATCTAAAACTTTACTGTGGAATGAGCTGTATTTTAAAGCAGAGGTTTTTAAAAAAATACTCAAAACTTGTTGCTTCCTAATAATTCTAGTACAATTTACTCTGACCTGGCCCGGTCTGGTGGCCTGCTTTGCACTGGCCTGATTTGCTTCTGTACATCGTTTCCCAATTCTTTTCAATAATCATGTTCATATCTCAACATTAGCCATGGCAGCAATATTTATACCACGGAAACCATCACACAAATCAGGTCCTTTTCTCCTAGAAAGCCATGTGTTCAACACTGACCTGCAGGTACTGTCCTCCTTTTTTCTATTTATGAAGTGGACCAGACACCACCACCTATCAGCTCACATTCCAATCCCAACTGGCATGGCCAGCAGGCGGGACAGGAAGGGAAGCTCCGTCCAAGTGCTGGCGGCGCATGGCAGCAAACATGACATACCAGGAGCAAACTCAGAAAGCTCCAGGATGGCTTGTGTTTCACCAATGGAAAAAAGATCAGAAACTCTTAAAGGAGGAAAAGAACTAAAAACAAACATTTGAACGTGTTTCCTGTTCTCCTGTTTGCTGCTCTGCTTCTCTATTTTTGACTGTAGCTTACTCCAGCTGAAGGAACAGTAATACTTCGTGTAATAAACGTGAGAGCTGTGTATAAAATAGTTACTTGGAGATCCCTCATATAATCCTAGCACAGTAGTAATATTTTAAAAATATATGCATCAACAAACAACATATACTTCCATGAAATCTGTAATCATATATACAAGAAAAATCACTTTGCTATTTGAAAAAGAGCCAGTTACCCCCCCAAGATTCTTCGAGCATATCCAAAGCATTTGAATTCTGTAATAAAGGGCTATTGTGCAACCCTTAATTAAATACCAACCTCAGTCCCTAATCTAGCTGTTTGCTAAAGGTTTCCATGAAAGCAAATGAGCTAAAGAACATTTTTGAGGGAGTCATTATTCTTCTACTTGAATACATCATTTAAATTTCTAAAATTGATATTTGAAGCATTCCTTGCCCAGAGGGGACATGCCTATGACACCGAAGGTTAAGGGCAGCCTGTCACTGAAGTGTCACTGATGCTTATATTCCTATCTCCTTTCCACAGCTCACACCTCTGGCATGAGACCCAGTGTGTAATCTCTCTAATGAATTAGCCGTCACTCTCTCTGCCACCATAGCCTTGGACTTGCAGGAACCAGAGACAGAGTTATATGGCTGACAGAGATTGAGGAGAATCTGGAAAAGGAGAAAATAATATAATCTGACACTACAGTCACTAGCTTTACCTTGAAATCTCACTCCACCCAGAAGAAAATTGGAGTTGATGTAAGGAAGGGATAGAAATGAAAGTAGACATAACATGTTCCAGAATGTTAATCACAGTCGTGAAGTAGAAAGATCATGCTCCTGATGGAAAACATTATTGTGAAGATGGTACCAGTAATAACTACCAATTATCTGACATTTCCTATTCTTGTGCTAATTGCTTTGTATTGTTTAAAATTTCTAACATGGTTATAATCATCCCATTTTGTAAATGAGAAATTGATGCTCACAGTATTTAAGCAACTTGCTCAGGGTCACACAGATGGTAAGCAACAGAACAAAGAAATGTGCCATCAGAACACAGAACATGCCATCTCAAAATATGATTCTGGGTAACTGAATGCTACTGTACCTGATGGAAAACAAAGCAGGAAAGTGGTGTCTCTGTCTCTCTGTCTCTGTCTCTCTGTCTCTGTCTCTCTGTCTCTATCTCTCTGTCTCTCTGTCTCTCTGTCTCTCTGTCTCTCTGTCTCTCTCTCTCTCTCTCTCTCTCTCTCATATTCTCCCTGACCATACCTTCCTATCCTGAGAAGTGGCTGTTGAACGATGCTGTCTTATGTCTTATCTTTCCTCAAAATAGGACACAAGGCTGGTGAAGTATCATGATCAGCACTCAAAGGGCAGGGATATCCCAGAGAAAGGCCAACCAGGGAGAACGGGCACAGGACTTGATGGCTCCCCACCACATCACCATTAGATCTTTGCCTTCTACTCATACTGTCTAGGACTATCTGCGAGGATACCAAGTTTGCCCTGCTCCTCTGGGCCTTGTATTCTGAAGGCTTCTGGGTCACTCATACTGAATACATTTATTATGGTTTTCTTATGTTAATATTTTTATAGGGGTCTTAGCCATGAATTTTATCATGAAAAGAGGAACACATTGCTCTTAATTACAGAAGTTAATACTGATCAGCTTCCAAAGACCATTTCTCAAAATGTGCTACACAGGTTAGGGTTTGAAAATATTTACTATTTACCTACAGAATTAAGTTACTCACAATTTATTTTTTGTTTTTGTTTTGTTTTTCAGTACCAGGGATCAAACTCAGTACCTTTCATGGGGCAGGCAGGCACTTATGCTGCTGAGCTATATCCCTGAACCCAACCCACAGTTTTTTTTTGGTGGAACCAGGGATTGAACTCAGACCTTGTGTTTGCCAGGGAAACACTTATTCTACTGAACCATCACCCCAGCCCCTCAACTCACAGTTCCTAAGAAGTGACGCTTAAAGATTTTAGCTGAATATTTCACAAACCAACGTTTCATCAGAAACATCTTTTTTCTTACACAATCTTAATATTAATTCTATGTAATGCACATTGTGACTTTTATTCTTCTAACAATCAAGTTAGGGAAACATCCTCTAGGCTCCCCCTTGTGTGTCCTCAGCAAGGCATCTGGACAAAGAACTGTCAGGAAGCGCATCCCTGAGTCGGCGGACTGGGGATGAGCAGGAGTCAGCCTAGGAAGCTGAGGGTCCTGGAGTGGGAACCAACTTGTTGGGAGATGGGAACATAATGGATGGAAAAGGGAGTGACTGGGACACAATGGTGTGAGAAAGATGAGCATGGCAGACCTTGTTGTCCTGTCAGTCAGCATATGGGCCAACAGTGGGAGACCTCTGGAAAGTTCTAGCCGAGGAGCAAAACTGTCTGATGCATAACGTGTAATGATTGCAGTAGTTGTTGTCTAGCAAATAGAGTAAAGATGGAGCCAAGATAACAGGAGGCTGATATATTATCCAGGAGAGATTAAAGAGCCTGGGGCTAGGGAGCAGTAGTGCAGGTGATGAGAAACAGCTTTACTTTGGGAGCAAATACACAACTATTTGTTGAGTAATAGACAAGAAGGTATAATGTCTGGGGAAAAGAAAGAAGCATTTTCTGTTGCTTTCACAAAATATCTGAGACTCGGTAATTTATAAAGAATGGAAGGTTACTTCCATCTCTGAGGGATGAGACGCCCAAGAGCGCCTCAGAAGCATCTGGTTGGCCCCTGGTGAGGGCCTTCTTGCTACACATTAGCTTAGAGGAGGGCATTACATGAAAGAGCCAGTGCAATCTGGCAGCTGAGGTCTCACACTTTGCCTAAGGGAGTGCCATCCTCATGGCCTCATCTAATCCTAATTACTTTCCAAGTATCTCACTCAAAATTGCTATGTACATGAACTTTGGGATTAAATTATTCACCTTTTTGGAGAGACATTCAAGCCTCAGTAAAGCAAACACAACAATTTATTTTTTTGCACAGTGACTATGAGCACTGCTATGGGATAAACTGTTTCTCTTAAATATAGGTTAAAGGCCTAATGCCTCCAGAATGGACCCTATTTGGAAATACAGTTTTTATAAATGTAATTAGTTAAGCTACAACAGGGTCATATTAGAGTACCTTGGGCTTTAATCCAATGTAGAGAATGCCATACAAAACCAGAACCTAGCAAACGGCCTTGTGAAAACCTAGGCAGAGTCTGGAGTGAGTGGTGCACTACAGACCAAGGGATGCTGCATATTGGTGACAAACACAAAATGTTTTACACAAAAGCAGCAGGGAAGAATTATCTCCTACAGGCCTCAGAGCTGGTTTGCCATGCTGGCTCATTTATAGTGGACCTCTGGCCTTTAGAGATAATATAGTTCTGCTGTTTTAAGTCACTCAAACTGTGGGACAATCAATATTTTGTTACAGTAGCTGTGCAAAATTAGTACACAGTAGAACCATTAGGTGGAATTTGGAAGATGTTGGAAGAGAAGGGAGGAGCTATAAATCCCCTACGCATTCTACTTTAATTGCTTGTTAGTCCGCCAACTGAAAATTTTGAGTGGCAAGAGAAAAATCTTTTTTATGGAAGATATTTCTACCATATTCTAAGTCAGGATTTTGCGCTGAGTGCTTTATAGAATGGTAGCTCATCAAGATATAGACAAATGTTTGAGAGATTCCCACTTAAAGGAAAGTGGGCTTTCATTTTACAAGGTACCCCAGAGCCTTCTATCACATGCATGACTTAGAAATGCGTGGCTAACTATTGACTTCATCTACCATACTCAGAACTTGGAGTCTTATCCTGAAGTGACAATATTTGGGCATGAAAATGGTCTCTGAAATAAAAGCAACCAAGGTGACTAGCCAAAGGCCAAAAAAGTCATCGGATCCTTTTTGAAGATCTGTAAAATCTAGAGTATGTAGTATCCAAGGTGGAAAAAATGGATGAAACTCACAGCAGGATTTGTTTTGTTTTTGACTCACTAAAATATTCTGCAATATTGCTATGTCAGCATTTTCTGAAAGCATTATATATATTATATATATAATTATACATATATATATATATTCATTTTCTTGCTGCATGCTGACTTCTTGTTAGAATCATTAACGTTTACTATTTTCCAACTAAAGGAAACATTTCAGTCTTTATCTTAACCCACTCTTTGACATGTTTACACTGCCCCTTTTAACTCTGCCACGTCCTTGCTTCTGCAGCCTGTGCCTTCATGAATCTTCTAGAACTTTCCCTGTCATAGTTTCCTCTTCCTCTGCCTTTCCATTAAATACTGGATGTCCCAGGAGTCTGTCCTGGGCCCACAGCTCTTCTGAGCCCACATGCTCTCCCAAGTGGTCATCACTAATGCTTTCTGTGGCCATCACCCGGGTTGGTAGCTGTTGACAGGCTTTGGGCTCCTGCTTCCATGTGCCTGTTGAATACTTTCTCCTGGCATCCCAAGACTTTACTATATTAACTGTGTCTAAGCCTTCTGCTGAAACATGGTGGGCTGAGCATATTTATTTCTCCTCCTACAGGAAATCTTAAAATTTGAGTGAAGACTTTTTTTTTTTTTAAAGATATTAATGCTATGGCCTAATAAAACATGAACAGGAACTGAGGCTGATTGAACTTCTGTTGTTGTTAGATGAAAAAGTAAACAAGTGGTTTATAAGATATAAAAGCTGAATATAAATGAAAAACAGGTTAGCTAGCTCATATTTCAGAACTGCAGAAAACCTCAAGAATTGAAAGTACTGGGCAGTGCAGGAGGCAAATGTGTAGTACAAGGCTAAAGGGGGAAAAATTGGTGAACGTCTATGATAATGTCCCCAGGTCGCCTCCCCTATGCTAACATCAGAGAAAGAGACTTAGTCTGTGGGAAAAAATTCCTGCAACAATTTCACCAGAGACACTCTAGACTTGTTAATTTTTGACAAAGAGCAAGGAGAGACACCCTACTGAAAACTAACAGGAAGTTAGTTTTCTACACACCCTAGCCCTGGGACTCCCAGCACCAAGAAAACTGGCACCAGGCACGGTCTGCCTGTATCCTCACCCTATGCAGGAGACCAGTGATTTTTCTCTACAGTAACTGATTCCTCTTAGAGAAAGAATCTACAGAGGCAGACATGTGGCCCCGAGTGCAATGTCCCGGCACCCTCCAATACACTGTCACTGCTCACAGGTCCCTCCCATACAACGAAACTTCCAACCAGCGTAAGTTGCTCACACTTACTTTGACAGACTACAAGGAGCCACGGGAAAGTGGCCAACTTGGAGGAAAATCCCAAGAACTACGAGACAAAACAACTTCAAGAGAAACAGTGATTTATGTGGCAAAATAACTCTCTCTGTTTCTCTCTCTATATAATATATATATATATAGGATATTGCTTTGAAAGGCATTCAGAACAACCCTCGGTGAGCTGACTGCTAATGCAATGGAGTCCACAAAACTACAAGGGATGGCGACTACTGTAAGCTGCTTGACTCAGCACTGAGTGACACTTGCACAATGGAGCAAACACTAGATACTAACTTAAGCAAATGTATCCATTTAGACAAGATGCAGGGTAAAAAGTTGGGAGACATGCTATGTAAAAGATGGAGAAGGTAACAAGACTAATAATTTTATACTATCAGATTTAGATTTCTTGGCTTTTTCACATATGTATTTATTGGCATAAATAAAAAATAATGAAGAACTAAGAAACTAAATATTTACTACCATCTCCTAAACTTGTCTTTCCTTCCTTATTTTCTGTTTGGAAATACTCCTTTGAAGTTTAAGTCCTGAAGATAGAAAACCAAGATTTGCCTGAGTGACAAGTGCAAGGTCCTGAATTTGATCCCTGGTACCATCCCCCACACTGACTTTCAACACATGGTATTCAGCATTCTTCTTGCCACTTTCTGAAGCAGTTCTGGAAGTCCTTTTTCTTTCTTCTTCTTCTTCTTCTTCTTTTTTTTTTTTTTTTTTTTGGCACAACAGGGGATTGAACTCAGGCCCTTGCACTTGCCAGGGAAGTGCTTATTCCACTGAGTCATCTGCCCAGCCCTGGAAGTCCTTTTCCTTGAGTATCTTTATTTGTGCTATCACAGCTGCCTCAGTGTCCTGAATTGATTCAAAATTTTTACCATTCATGGTCATTTTGACTTTGGAGAACATCCAGAAGTCACTGGCAGATCCAGTGACTAAGACAGATGAGGACGTTTTTTAATGTTTTGACAAAACTGCCTTTCAATGGACAGCATTTGGGAGCCACAGTCACTGGAGTTTTGATCAGGCCTCTTAAAGACACTCACAAAAAAACAACTTCCAAAACTGCTTCAGAAAGTGGCAAGAATCATGGCATAAGGGCATTTAAATCAAATAGGAGGGCAGGGGAGACAGCTCAGTGGCCTAAGCGCCTGCCTGGTTCAATCCCAGGTACCGCATGCCATGCTGGCCCTAGAATATGGGGTTTGCTGTGCCAGCTCTGAAACCAGATATGGTGGTGCATGCCTATAATCCCAGAACTGGGGAGGCTGAGACAGGAGGATCATTATGGGTCTGAGCTGAATAGCAAGACCCTGTTCCAAATAAATAAATAAGTATTTTGAGGGGGATTAATGGCAATGTGTCTTCTACTGTAATTTTTAAAAACTGTAAGCATTCATCATTTAGTGTGATCACAGCACATAAGTCCCTCAGAATATGAAGCTTAGCTTTGCTGCTAACTAGACTGAGATGTGCCCAACAGAACAGTATTTTTACCCTCCTAAGCAGGACCACACTGCAGAATGACTGGCCATCCTTTCCTCTGATTATTTCCTACCAGTTATATAACTTTGTCAATCCATCTTAAAAAGAGATGGCTCAGGAAGTCAGTGACTGAACTACCCTGGAAACTGGGTTCCCTCTTCCTTGTTCCCTGGCTTGAGTTCCTCATGGCAAATCAAAACTTTCAGAAGCCTCCTCCTAGTTTCTTAGTCCATTTGATGTGGACCTTTTCTCTACACATAAGGAAAGAAAGCTCATCATTACAAGTGTCCTCTCATACTAGCTCAATGGGCTTAAACATCCTACTTGAAAGATGTACTGAGAAAAACAGATATTAAGGAGAGTGTAAAGCAGGTAATAAATCTGGGCCTTGGAGGGCAGCTGTGGCCCTCCATCGTATTCTGAACCATGCAGGAAACCTTGTACCAAATTCCTGCAGGTGCACAGGTTGAAGTGCCAGCCTTTACTGTGTCAACAGGTGCCCCGTGGACAAGGCAACTTTCATCTCCCTCTGGACTTTCACCCCTTCACTTATAAGGATTGGATGGTCCCTTATAATTCCCACAATTCTCTTCAAGGTTGTCCTTTCTAGGATTGTAAACCACAGCCAACAAGATCAGGAAAACAATTGCTTCAGTGATTATTGATACACAGCACTTTCTTATAAGAAAGAACTACCACATCTGAACTCACATATTTTTGGCAGTGTTTGTAAAGCAAAGGTCTATGCCACAAAACTGGTTTCAACTATAGATTGAAACAAAAAACTTATCAACAAATTTTCCAGTCAGTAGTTTCCAGCAAGTTCTCTCTGAATCCAAAGTCTGGGTTTGGCAGACATCAAATTTGGGTACACAGTGCATTGTAGGAAAAGCCATGGCTTCACACTGAATGTGGCTATATTGCCAAATCAAGAAATCCCTGGGTCACCCTGACACAAGAGAGTCAATGTTAATTTTCCAAACACCCCATACTTAGAAAGAAAACAAAATAATGATTTGCAGGTTTCTAATAGTATTCTTCATCAAGAAATCCAGGGGCTGGGGCGATTGCTCAATAGAATGAGTGCTTCCCTGGCAAGGGAAAGGGCAAGGACCTGAGTTCAATCCCTCATTCTGCCAAAAAAGAAAGAAATCCAGCCAGGAATATTATTCACTGTCACAATTAGCTTTGGCTGTTGCTCTACCCTTACATCAAGTGCGACCTCTACAAGCGAGGCCCTCTGGAGGCTTCAGAACAGGTTTGTCTTTCACTTTCTACATTTCTTGCTACTTTCTTATCCTCTCTCAGTACTAAATAACTTCTTTTGGTCCATTTTGCATGCAAATAGTTTTGTTCTCTTTAACAATCCATAGATGCTCTAGCACATACAACCAGATGATACCATTTGCCAAAACTTAGGGGAGGGTCAAAGATGAGAAAGAGATGGCACCTGCCTTCAGAGAAACCTCCTTCTAGGAAAGAGGACAGGCACATGCAAAAAAACAAGCAGCTTCAGGCAGATGGGGCATGTATTGCAGAATTACAGTGACTCAGCTCTGTAACCACAAAGCTAAATACTGTAGTTATTAAATTCTCATTGACTCACTGACCCCACTTGCAATGAAGTCCTGTTGCTCAGTGTGCCCCTGGACACATGCAAACTTGGGATAAAAGAAATGAAGACAAACAGCACAAAATCTGTAGGGCTACCACAGTCAGTAGAGGTGACCTCACTGTCATCTCTGTCTCCTCCTACAAAGTCTCGCAATGGAAGGAAAACAAATAAAAGCAGAGACATAAGTGGGATGATGGTAGCAGGCAAATGATCGGCAGGATAAACAAACACCAGGAAAGAGCCTCCCCAAATTTCAGATAAACTCATCAGAGAATCGAAGGCAAGATCGTAATAACTAACGAAGTGATGCTTAGACTGAGGGCCAAGTGATGCTTAGACCAGGAAGGTTTCTTGGTCTTTTTTTGCATGAATTTTAATGGGCGGTGTTTTGAGAAAGGCTGGCACTTTGTGCAGAGTTCATGAAGGGGGAAGACAGGAGGAGAGAGCAGACACCAGCCAGTGGTAACCAACTGGAGAATTTTGCTTTGATTTTCACTGCTGAACAATCTCCCAACCAAGAGCAGCCATAGCAAGAAGCGCACACATGCAAACTCCTAACCCAGTGCTTGACCCACAGAGTCTGGGGAAGTGATGCAGTCCAGGACGAAGAACACAAAGGATGCTTCACGTGCAGCTTCTACCACTTCAAAACCCTACATCTGGAGAAAGTACTTGCGTCCAGAGGGGAGCCACACTAGCTTTCACTGTTACAGAGACGCAGTATGAGAGATTGCATTTATTTATACAAACACATCTCAGGAACTTCAGAAAGATGAAAGACAGTCCTAGCAATGGTCCCTGGCAACAGAGCAAGTGTTAAATAAATCTACTTTCTCTTGCCTTGCCAGTGGTAACTATAATAAAGTCAATTTATAGAGCTGAATATTCTCTTACCCACCATGTAGGGCATGTACTAAAGTATTACAGTAGAAATGGTTGCCGATTATTAGGATAAAGTCTTAGTTACCATGCATCCAGAAAAAGTGTTGTGTCTGAGATTTGGGCTGGAAAATAAGACCACTATCAGGATGTACTGTCACCATTTCCAGACACAGTAGGAGTTGCCTTGTGAAAAGGCACAAATTTGTGCGCTTTACAAGCCCTGTATAAAAATATGTCACTTTTTCTTTTCCTTCCCCTTTCTCAACTAACCCTAGTACTCCCCAAAGTGGAATAGGAAAGATCTATTCCATTGTACTGGCAGGGAGATCTTTTTAAATTTGTGACTGCCTGGAAGTTATTAAGTAGACCTGTGGCTGCATTAACATTGTAGATAGATGAATCACTAAAATACTGATCACCAACACCCACAAATTTTCCTGTTCTGAAAACTTGATACAGGCAGATTTTCTTCCAGGTCTTCTCTTTCTTTAAATTCACATTCAGTTTCCCTTGGAACATTACCTGCTTGTCCATGTCTTTGTTCAGTCTTGGCATCACAGGTGGGCATTTCAGGACAGTATCCTACTCTCAGTTTACACTTTGACCACATGGTCCTTCAATGCTCACAGAGCCCATCCATAACCAAGACTGCATGGTCCTCTTTAAACATCACCCTTTTCTGACTTCCTGATATAGTGACCACACTATGGTGACCACATGATTATTGCTGGTGTCTGAATCTCAGCACCAAGAATCCTCAGGTCAAATCAGTCCCCGCAAATACCTCCCTGCTCTTTTCCCCTCTGCAATCCATTCTATGCACAATATAACTCTTACTTTCTGTAGAATCTTTACAAAGCCTACTAACATCTTTCAGATTTCAGGTTCTCTCTATCCAATACAAGATAAGGATCATGGTAGGATATGCTGGGAAAATAGGAGGCAGTCACTTTCTCAAATGCTTCCAAAGGTTCTGACTGTAACCAGGAAAATACAGAAACATTTAAAGCCCAGGTTCCTCCTCAGCGTAAAGCAAGGCTCTAGAACAAAGTCAGGTGATCTCTTCCCAAACTCCATGCTCCCGGTCAAATCAAACACCTTCTTTTACCCCCAAATTGTACCTGCATACATATTCATTTTTACAGCTTTGTTAAACATAGCTCTAGGCAAATAATGGGAACTAACCCATGATACTCCAACAATATCAGAATCTGGGGGAGGGAGAAGCTGGTGTAAACTTTAAACTCTCAACTTTTCTTGAATGTGTGAACATCATCATCAAACTTAAATACATGAATAAACTTTGTTGGAACTGTGTTACCTGTTTCCCAAAGACCACAGACCCAAAGACCTGTAGGGTATATGCCAACAAGGCTTTGAAAGGCAAGTGATGCGAATAGAGTCCAGAAAGGAAAGAAGGAAGGGCTAATTCTAGGGTGCTTAAGTACTTCTGGCCAGCAACCAAATCTGGGCAATTTAAAGACATCAAGGCAGAATTAAACTACAGGGGAAATGTTAAGAGATAAGCCCCAAATAGACTAGAAAAGATAAGATGCTAAGAATTTGATTTCACAAACTAAAGTTGTTACTCCCCTGCTTCCAAAGGCTCTGACTGTAACTAGGAAAACACAGAAACATTTAAAATCTAGGTTCCTCCTTAGCATAAAGCAAGGTTCTAGAACAAAGTCAGGTGATCCCTGCCCAAACTCCATGCTTCAGGTCAAATCAAAAACCTTCTTTTCCCCCAAATGGTGCCTGCATACATATTCATTTTTACAGGTTTGTTAAACATAGCTCCAGCTTCTGAGTTAAAGCAATCAAAGAACAGCATCCAGTTTTGTGTTAAGGCTCTACCTGCAGCATCTGGGGAGAGAGATCTCAGTACTGCAATTTCAGCTCAGGTATGCTTAGGAGCCTACATTTAATGGAAGAGTGTCTCATCACTGTCCTAGGAATTTAATTCTATTTGTACCTGACTCTTTGTACTTGTAAATCACAGCATAAATCTTTAACCCAATCTTGGTTTGGATTAGCAAAACAGTTCTTTTAAGCTTTCTGCCCACTTAAGTTTTGTGTGGTGGTGCCAGAGTTGGATCCCAGGGCCTTGAACATGCTAGGCTAGAGCTACCCTTCCCCAGGCCTCTCTTTCAAAAACAGATATTGATGACTGTTCTAGAATCACCTTTATGCAAATCTTCCCCACCTAAGTAGTTTTAAGGGTTTTTCGGTCCATGAAATCTCCTATTATAAAACCACTGGGAATGTTAAGCTAAAATAATTGTTTTCTCTTTAAACTGAACCATATTTCCTGCTAAGAAGAGATCATTATCTATTTGCCTTGGGTATTTGGGTGCTAATAAAAATGCATCTGATGCTATTTGAGGCAGGACCTACTCTCCCTCTGTTGCTGTCTTACTCTGTGCCTAGGAGGGCATCTGTCTTCCTCTAACAAATCATACACTTCCAACAACAGCAACAACAAATTCATTAACAAAATCCAATCATGCTGTTAGCTACTTGTTCTAATTATTTTGTAGGGCATCAACTGGTAAACCCAGTGGGCTTTCTTAACACTTTTCTAAGTCACCCAAGCTGTCAATCAAAGCCCCTTTATTTCTCAGGCTATAAAATCAGCCCAGTTGAATCCCACTGAAAATTGGTTTACAAGCTGAATTCCTATATATTGTGAATAGACCTATATATCTCCCAAGCAATCACTTCCCACAAAATGTGGATGAAAGCACTAACATTAGCTTGTGGAGAGTTCCCACTGTATTTCCATTAATGGGGTACACACATGCTTGCAAGACCCTGTAGCTGATATATCTTGACAACTGTATAGATTTTCATATTCCAGTAAAAGCCAGTGCACTGCACTGTTCCAAAAGGATTGCAAATCTCATTTTGAACAACTTTCCTAACAATTTTTTTTCAGGTTAATAAAACTCATTCTCTTTGGGCTTTATAAATTCTTTGTTCTTATTCATTATGCATGCTCACACACACACACACACACACACAGTGCAGTACTTAGTTACAAGTTTAATGGAAACAAGGAAAGATGGGCATGAGTGCCTCCTTCTTCATTCAGTGTTGAGAACTGGAACCTGCGAAGAAAAAGAACCTCCCTAGCATCACCCAAGCTGCACTTACCGCAGCTAGCACCCGGGCTCAGATTATGGAGCTCTAGCTCCCAGTATCCCCTGGAACCCACTGGGACTGCAGGATAAGTTGAGGATGGAGAGGAGACTGCCCAGGCATCCCGGGTAATCATAATGCTATGTGGCCAAAGTTTCAAACCTTGCATGTCCTCTCTTCATTGCAGACTTAAGCATTAATCATCGCGCATAAGGATAATTACCTTTCGGTGGAGTTTTACCTTCCACTGAGAAACCATGCCCTGCTCCAAGTAGACTTTCTATATGTTATCTGTATTCTTATTGTAACAATTCTGTATTTTCAAAGAAAAAACTTGCCCTTCTGTGTTTCAGACAAGAAGACTCAGAGTTGGTGGGCTTAATCAACTTGCCTACGGTCACCAGCTAGCAAGGCCAGAGCTGAGTTTCAGTCCTACACAAGGCAAAGCCAGAAAACCAGTTTTTCTCCAGCGCGGAGGAGCTATTGGGCCAGGACCCAAGGAGCGAATCTACTGGGCAGGGCGCTGCTTCCACCTGTTCCCTGGCCCCTGGTTCTCTCCTCACTGCCTTTCCCTCCTTCCCTTAAGCTTGGGCTCCTGGGGGCAAGTTCAGATCTGAAGCACTATCAATGCCCACTCCTCCAACTTGGACATTCTTGCGAGCCAAGACCAGCATTCCCCACCCTCACTCACGTCGCTCCTCCCCTCTGCTGCTGAAGGCTCCAGAGACCACCCGCCCTGCGCCACCTGTGTGGGGAGCCAGGCAAGGTCGTCCGGATGTTCTGCAAGATGCTCAGCGGCGGGGGCTGGCAGCGCTCACGCGGGGTGGGGGTGCGGCGCTGGGAAGCGCGCGCGGTGTGCACGGACCCTGGTGGCCGGTCCTCGGCGGCTCGCCAGCCAGGCAGGAGCGGACCACCACTACGCTGCAAAGTACCCTGCGGAACGCCAGTCTTTAAAAGTTCCCTCTAGACTCACGTGACCCAGACCTGTCTCCACCTCCCGAAACCGGGCAGAGTCAAGAGAGCACTTTCTATACAGAAGTAGAAAATAGCCCCAGGGTGGAATCTTATAAATTAACAAAGAAAGCTCTGCCAGGTGGTTGCGGGGGTTGAATTGTTCCTGGGATGGTTTGTTTTTATTTTCTTTCCCACTTTTTAAAAGCTACTGTCTTAGAACTTTTGAATTCTAAGATACCTCTCTACTTGAAAACCTGGTGTGTGCCAGGAAAATATTTAATATTTTGCTCCTGTTTAAAAAAATCAACCTACCTTTATTGATCAGCAACAACGGATACATTAATGGTTACTATTAATCTTAACGCGCGAAAAGCTATCCCTGCTGAATTGACCTAGAATCTTGGAACAAGCTTGTGCCTGTAGTTGTCGCCATTCGGTAACAGGCTTAGGCTCCCGAACCTCTTAAGACTCACATCACTTGTAAGTATTCTGAGGGTGCATTAGCGACCAAGACCAGGTAGGTGCTGGGTACTGAATCAGACAACAGACTGAACAGGATTTAGAGTGGCAAAAGTGTGTAATGCTGAAATCAGATAACACCAAAGTCCTCATGGCCAGCAGCCGCAGCAGAGAGAGTCACCCCTGTGCTGCTTCCAATTCTGCCCATTCTCTGGCTAAGTGCAGCTGCAGGATAGAGACCAGGCAATACCAGCCCAGCCAAGCCCCCCACTGAGGGGTGAGAGTGGGTGGGTACCGATCATTCCTGTTGATCACTTTCAACCTTGGGTTGTTGTTATGCAGTTCACTGGCTTTGTGGCCTGAAACACATTAATGTCACTGAATTTCACTTTTTTCCTAAATACCTACCTACCCTACTGGGTTGTGTGAGCACTAAAGAAAAAAGAGCTTGTGAATGGTGTAATCACTGCAGCTGTCACTTGCCATCATAATTAGGCATGGGAGGACTTCCTACTGCTTCCCGCTTACCTCGCTAAGAGATTTTTTAATATTAATTTCATTGAGAAAGAAGTAGCAATGAGACACTTTCCAAACAGGTTATAAGGACAGTTTCGATAATTACTACATTGCATGTTATTGTCTTCATAGTAGTTATTCATAGTACGAGATGCAGATGTGATATCTTGTCTAAACACTATTAGTTCAAAATTTTCTTCTCAGTGAATCAAGAGAAAGTAAGTGCTTGCCTGGCAAGCAGAAGGTCCTGAATTCAACCCCTGGTACTGCAAAACACACACACACACACACACACACACACACACACACACATGTGTGTGTGTGTGTTTGTATTTTACTACAAAATGGTCCTTCATTTATATCCTCTCTTTTGTTTACTTTTGGGTATTCCATTGTCATTCATATATTATAGGTGGGTATTCCATTGCCATTCATATATTATAGGTACATGAATTCAGCAAAGTAGTCCAATATAGTCCAGGAGTCCATAATAGTAGTGGGTTATCTTTAGGACTGGCAATGTCAGCAGTTGTTGACTTGAGCCCTTTACAGCTCAGCATATTAATATGGTTTTACTTTTTATACCTTGTTTTTATACTTTTCTGCTGGATGGTTAAAACCAAAATAAAGCATGACCTATATAACAAGAAATGTAACTTTTGTCTCTGACAAGGTCAGTCAAATCCCCTCAGGATTCATCCTGTAACCCTGTACCACAGTTTGTAGATCCTTTATCAGTGTCAGTCACATGGATGAGTCACAGCCATTACTTGACCAATTTGCTCTCTGTGAAAGCCTGAGAGAATGTTTTCTCTCCATGTGACTCTCCTTAGGCACACTCTACATTGTTGATCACTTTCCTGTGTGGCCCCATCATCTCCTTGATCAGAAAATTTGGGACACCACAGAATTACAGGATGTTAGAGCACAGGTTCTTTTACATCCTGAGTCCTCATTGACCTTGAAGGGCTACACCAAAATGTTGGCTCTATGAAGATTTGTTAGTGGGAAGAAAAAAAACATTTTCTTTGGGGCCAAGAACTACCTACCTTTAATATTTGTGGGGCTCAGGGTAAGAGTACAAATAAAGATTCCTAAACCACATGCCTAAATACTGAAGTTACCCACTGAAGTTAACTGAGTGTTAGACAGCATAAGCCCTAGCTTTCTACCCACCTTTCTATTCTAACAGATATAGCTTTGTAATAATAAAAAATCAGGTTCAATCTCCAGAATGTTCTGTACTTAAACATGGTAGAGCAGAGAGATCCAGTTTCAAGCTCCAGGCCTGTGGCCACCTCTTCTTTCCTACAGGTGGAAGCTTGGTCAGGCTTCTCAGCAGGGGACACTCCCAAATACCTCTGGAGCCCACAGCAAGAAGAACAGAGGAAAGGTTGTCTGCCGTGGGAATCTGTGGGAGACAACACAGCTGCTGGTGTGTGGGGACAGGGGAAGCACCTGCAGTGCTACCTGGGAAGAAAATTTGATGATCTGCAACCTCAGAATGAGGTTTAGGGAGGCATGGGTTTGGGGAGCAGGTGCACAGTGGACACATCCCCATGGGCCCTCACACTGCTTGGGTGAGTGCAGCCCATTAAGAGCTGGAAGTGGGAGACCTCTCACAAGTGGACCCTGGAAAAGGCCCTTTGGAACTGAGTACAGGGCCATTACTCACCTTTCAATCTTGTGTCATTTGTTATAGGTGCCTGTACCCCAAAGAAAGCCTATGCAGAGAAAACCAACATGAATTTTAAAGTTAACACAGAATGAACACATATTTTAATATTCTTTAAAAATAGGGACTATCAAAAATCTTAGTGAAATACTAATAACCTTAGAGGTATAAATGTAGCAGCTTATGCAAACATCATTTGAAAGTTGAAATTTATTTCATAGATATTTAGTTTTGCAGATGTTAAATAATACATTTTCATTTTTGCTTTAGTTCCCCCAGTGAAAAATGGCGTACATTCACTAAGAGAAAAAAAACAAAACACTTTTGTTAAAATACAGTCATGATGCGATGCATTGCACAATGATGTCAACAATGGACCCATATGCAATGGTAGCCCCATAAAAGCATAACAGAGCCACAAAATGCCTATCACCTAGTGGCACTGTACTGCCGTAGAAAAATACATGACTCATGTGTTTGTATTGATGCTGATACAAATAAATCCACTGTGCTACCTTCCATATGAAATAATAGCAACACAATTATGTACAGTAGATGATATTTAATAATGATAGCAAACAATTATGTTACTGGTTTACTATAATTTAGAATATACTCCTGCTTTAAAATATCTCTGCGTAAAGCAGTGTGCCATCATAAGTTGGTAGCAGTCTCATAAATCTTGTTTACTACATCTCCTGACTGCATCATTTTCCCTTGTGTTTGATACTTTTTAAAAATTTTATGTAATGCAGGGTCTTGCTATACAGCCGGGACTCATAATCTCAGTCTTCCCAGAGTTGGGATTATAGGTGTGCACCCCTACACCTAGTTTTGGTAGCTGGCATAGTGCACTTCGGGTCCCAGGGCCAGCACGTGGTACGATTAAACCCGGGTCCTTGCACTTGCCAGGCAGGCACATGTGCTGCTGAGCTGTCTCCCATCCCCTAGTGTTTGATTTGACCTTGTGTCATTTTGTTCATCATGAATCCTGAGCATATGTAATCCACTAGGAATCCACTAGCAATGTTGCCAGTGAGAGACCAGGTCATGACTGGCTTGGGGACACAATTAAAAATGCTAAAAGGTAGAAAATCAGTGGTGGTCATTGCATACCAGTCAGGCCTGTCCCACTCTTCTATGACTGATTTTGAACAACTAAATAACAGAAGCTGTTAACAGATCTCCATCATTGAAGGAAATGCAACAAGAATTCAAGAAGGTCCTATGTCAAATACCTTTGAATGACCTGGACTCAAGATTCAACATGAAAGCACATTTCTCTCAGCACCATGGTAATCATGACCAAAACAAAAAGACTGATTTTTAAATTGCTGTTAGGTCCAATTTTCTGCTAGCTCTGGAAGTTTGAACAATTGAAGAATCTTTATGCACTATGTTGAAATGAAAGTGAGTGTGGGTTTGTGAAGGATGATGCAAAGATGGTTGAAAATATTTGGAACATTCTAGATAGGCTAAGTGTTAGGTAAGCTGGTCATGGAGGAATGATGTGTTCCAGAGCAGATCTTCCATATGAACAAAACCTCATCCCCTGGAAACACATACCTGAAAAGGACTTTCACCTATAAGGAGGCCATGTAAGTGCCAGGTTGGGGATCCTTAAAGACAATCTAACAGTCTTGTTGGGGGCAGTGCTGTCAGCTGTAAATAGAAACTCTTTGTGATAGAGTACAATAAGATACCCAGGGCCTTCAAGCCAATCAACAACCTACAGAAGTTATGGACGACCCACGTCCTCTTCCAAGATGCCCTGCCAAACACCTGTGCTGGTGAATGGAACAGTAATGTTTGCAGAATAACACACCCTCCCAGATTTTGCTCATTGTCAATCATGCTCCCATATGTCTTTCTGTCACTGGTAATGGTCATTTTAATAAACGGTGTTTTTTCCTCTCTTCATACCTCCCTTCTTTGATCTGCCCAATGGATCAAGAAATTATAGTGACTTTTAAGGCCTATGAAAAGAGAAGGAACTCTGCCCAATCTGGTACTGTGGCCAAGGAAAATAATGATGCCTTTCTAGAAAGCTTACAATATCACCTTATATTTGAATTTGTTGTATCCCAGATCCTATGATAGACATTTAAAAGAGAAAAGCCAAAAGAAATAGTTTTCTTTAAGGAACTTGCATTTCAGTCAGCAAGGGGTGAAGGAGACATATAAATCAATCCCACAATACAATATGCTAAGTGCTATAATTGGGGTCAATAAGGAGTGCCCTGGGATCAGACAGCAGGGAACAAGTTCCTTCCTAAAGAGACAGAAATCTCACCAGTGGCAAGGAGACACTGGCATTGAGAAATGAAGAGTTGTGGTGGGGAAAGGTAAGGGCTCAAGCCAAGAGCATGTCCTGGGTCCTTGCCATTCTGGGAAGGGTGGCTTACAGTGGGGGTGTATGGGTAGGGTGCACAGAGGATCAACTAAAACTGAAGTTAATAAAATTAGACTGGAATAGCTTGGGAAGGGCTTGGAAAGAGCTGAGGGGGCTGGTGTCATTCAGAATGGGCAGGTTTGATGATGTATTTGCTTAAGTAGGACAGAACAGAAAAAGGATAGGTAAGTATGTTAAGTTCCCAGGGCTGCAGTAACAAAGTGCAAAACCTAGGCAGTTCTAAATATATGAATGGGGCTAGGGAGATAACTCAGTAGAATCAGGGCTTGTCTGGCAAGTGCAAGAGCCTGAGTCCAATCCCTGGTTCTGCAAAAGAAAGAAAGAAAAAAGAAAAGAAAAGAAAAGAAAAGAAAAGAAAGAAAGAAAGAAGAAAGAATACAGAAATAAATGATACAAATGTATTGTCTTTCAGTTGTGGAGTCTAGAAGTCTGAAATGAAGGTCCTAGCAGGATCTTGGTCCCTCCAATGATAGTAGAGAAAGATTTTGCCTGCCTCTTCCCATGTCTAGTTGCCCAGGCACCCTTTGGCTTCACTGCATCACTCAGATCTCAGCTTCACCTAGACAGGGCCTCTGCCCATGTCTCCTCACTGCACTTTCTTTCTGGGTGTGCCTCTCTTCACACCCAGAACCTGTCCCAGGTTCCCCTTCTTACAGACACAGAAATCATACAATGACCTCATTTTCATCTAATAACCACTATAAAGACCCTATTTCAAAAAACAAAAAGTCACATTCTGAGATAATGGAAATTAGAACTTACATACAATATACAATTCAACATAAGGCAATAAGAAGGAAAATACCATAGATAATGTTTTGTACAGCTTTCTGTCTTAGTGTGCATGTGTGTGTGCTGGTCATTGTATTTTCCATTGAAATTTTACCACGAATGTAGTGGTTTAAAATGCACGTGTTCTCTTACAGTTCTGAAGTCAGATGTCTGAAATCAAGGTAGTGGCAGGCCTGTCTTCATTTTGGAGGTGCCAGGTGAGAATCTGACTCTTTGTTTTTCCCATCTTCTGGAAGCAGCCCACAGGATCTGGTTCTTGGCCCTCCCTTGCATTACTCCTACTTTTTCTTGTCCCCCCTCACATCTACTCCTACTCGCTCAAGACTTCCTGTCTCCCACTTATAAGGGCCTTTGAGATGATCCTGAGTCTACCTGAATAGTCCAGGAGCATCTCTCATTTCAAGATCCTTAATTTAATCCATTTTAAAAGTTCTATTTGACCTGAATATTAGCATACTCATAAGTTTCAGGGATTAGGACCGGGACAGCATCATGTGTGTGGATTATTAACCCTATTACAGTCACGAGACAAACTGTATTTACGATAAACTATGGCCAAAATAGCTTGATAGCCACTACATCAGATGACCTTAGAAGTTTTTGAATAAGATATATTTTTTATCTTCTTTCTTTTTTAGGACATGGTCTATAGGGTCTCACTACACAGACTGAACTCATAGTGATCCTCCTGTTTTCAGCCTCCCAAGCTCACCCACCATGCCCAGTCTCAGTCACCCTCTCAGTGAGCCCCAGGGTCAGGGAGGGCACAGCACGCTGGGGATTAAACCCTCATCCCTGCAGTTGCCTAATCAGGCATTTTAATCAGCTGAGCTATCTGGCCAGCCCTGAGTAAGACATATGAACATACTATGAGTACTACAGCAATGTCAGGACATAGGAAATATCAGATAATAATTCCACAATGACTACTCAGAGATAACCAAAGTTATATCTTTCTGTCTCATCTTTTATCTATGCAAACATGTGTGAAACAAACAATTCTGTTACCTGGAGTTATTCAACTTGCTTTTGCACCACTCATCTTCCAATTATATTCACAAGTTAATTCAGAAACATAGTTTTAATAAGTACATAATGTTCAACCATACAAAAGTAAGATAGTTCATTCAACTATTTCCCAGTATTTGATCATTTGCAATGCTTGTAGTATTTCCTTATTGTTAATTCTCAAAAAACATTCTCATGTAAAAATGATAATGTTTTTGATTATTTCTGGAAAAAAAAATCTCAAAGGAAGAATCTCTGAATCAGAGGATCTTTGGAAGCTTAACTGGCTTGAAAAAGACAGTTCTGGGGACAAAGTAAAGCATATACGGGGCGGGAGTGGGGTGACACCTGGGGAGAGGTTGTGGGTGTAGGAGGTTGTAGTAAGGACAGTCCCAGTCCCTACAGCAGAGAATGCAAGCATGCAGCAAGTGTGGACAGGCTCTCAGTTAGTGTCCCACATATATTCTACCAAATACCACAAACTAGGGCAGAAATTCACTCCACTGCAGTGAGCAAAGATGAGCCACTGGTGAAATGTTGGTGGGCAGTGCTCCCTGCAATACTGAAGAAGTCCTCCTCGCCTCTCTCACTCAGTTCCTTGGCGCCTCTTGCCCCACAACTGGATCACTCACCTCTCTGCTTCTGTCTTCATATGGCCTTTTCTCCACATCCTGTCCTTCACAGAAGGACACCAGCTACTGGACTTAGGATCTCACCCTCAACGATGATGTCTACAAAGGCCCTACGGCCACATCAGGCCGCATTTTGATATTCCCAGGAGAAAGTACTCTGAGGAGGAACTGCTTAGCCTACTAGAGTCCCCTCAGAAGGGATGATGACAACTCACTGAGATGCATTGACAGGACTTGGGGACTAGGCATGGCATGGACAAAGAGGATTTAATCTTCTCATTTCACTTAGAGAGGCCTTTTTTAAGACCCTTTCTCCAATCACAGATTAAGGGCTCCTTAAGGGGATACATCTGGTGACCTCATGAGAAAATTCTGCCAGAGCCAAGGACCAGCATGTGAGTGAGGTGACCCAGAGCCTGCCAGAACCTCATTCAACCCAGAGCCCAGGCCCAGTGTGGAACCTGCAGCAGAACAAGCTACTAGAGGCAAGACCCACCCAGATGATTCAGCAACAGAACATCCTGTCAGAGGGGCACAGAGGGTTCAGCTCCAAGGGCTGCAACAGGAAGAACTGGAGCACAGCAGCCAGACGCAAGCCACACCCACTTGGACGAGTTCGAACTTGGTAGATCCAGACCTGGTGGTAAGGTAATAACCCTAAACTCTGCACCAAAGGTCAGAAGGCAGTGCGGTAAAAATGACAAAGAGAAGGAATAAAGTGTAGACCCTGAGCCCACCAAGAACAAATGCAGAAGACATTAGCACAGAAGAAGTTGGAAATCACACACCTGCAATCTGAAATAATAGTGTGTGAAGTAAAGAAACAACTGCAGAAAGCTATAGAGGAAATCAGATCAGAAATAATTTCTGAAGTAAAAAAAGAAATGATAACTATAATGAAAGAAGTACTAACTGCTTCTCAAGAAGACATTGATTAAAAAAATAGAGCAGAACATAAAAATGATGGAACCCTTGGCTAACCAATATAGGAAAGAGACAGAACGCATGAAGCAGATTCAAAGTGATATACAGGAATTTAAAACCTCAATCACAGGCTGGCAAAACCATTTGAATGAAAGTGAGAATAGACGTTCAGACCTTAAAGACACCATTGCAGCTAGTGAAAAAGTAAGCAAAGATCTTTTAAAAACAACTAGGATGCAGGAAAAAATATTTCAATACCTGCAAGATGATGCAAAGATGAACATGAGACTAATAGGTATCAATCACAAGGAAGGAGTCAATACAAATGATATAAATAGAATATGGATGGAAGTAATAGCAGAAAACTTCCCAAATATAGGGCAACTATCTGACATTCAGGTAACCAAAGCATATAGAACTCCACATAACATCAATCCAATTAAAAACACACCCAGACATATAATAATCAAGATTTCAGAAATTCAGCACAGGAACAGTATTCTAAAAGCCGCTAAAGAAAAGAAACAGATCATGTTTAAAGGAAAACCTGTCAGGATAACAGCAGATTTCTCTTCACAAACCATCAAGGCAAGAAGAGCATGGAGCAAAGTACTCCAAGTCTTACAAAAAAATAAATTGCAACCCAGACTGGTATACCCTGCAAAACTCTCTTTCAAGTATAATGGAGAAGTAAAACACTTCCATGACAAAGAACATCTTAAGAATTTCATGATGACAAAGCCAAGCCTACACAAACTACTAAATTATGTTCTAGAGAGGGAACAAAATGATCACAACCCCATGAATGAGAATGGAAAGAACCCACCAAATAGGAAAGCAAATACAGGAGAATAAGAGGTATACAAAAGCAGTCTTTCAGTTATTCTTTTGTATACAGCAACAAGATATTTCCATCAGCACACTCTACAAATGGACTTCTGCTGCACCTTATGGGTCATGATTCTGCCTGGGTCTACAGGGTGGATATCAAGGAAATAGCAGTAGCTCAGTCCCACAAGTGACACCTGGACACTCGTAAGTGGACATTATCCATGTCCACAACACACTAGAGCTTTGTGTGATATCCTATCCAAACTGTTAGAAGTGCTGGCCATTTATTCATCATTCTTGTTTTATTCTTAGTAATTCTTTACTGTCATGAAAACTTTTTCTTAGTTCAATTGTTTTTAAACATTTAATTTTTAATTAATTTGTATTTAATTTTCTGAATATTGCTTAATCTTAATTTTTGTTTTAAGATTTATACTGTATATTTGACTTATAATCTATTTAAAAGACATATTTTCTCCTAATATTAGAAACTTTAAAAAGTATATTTCCATTTTCCATTGAGTTTATATTACTTTTTCCCTATCTTTTATACATATACAAACACACACACACACACACATATATATATATATATGAAAAAGATATGTGTATAACTCGACATAAGATTGATACTGTTTCATAGAAATCTGTAATGACCTTTTAAATGGGTTCATCTAATATATTTTACATAGTCCTGCATAACTATTATTTTGAGAGCTTTTTATTCTTCATCCAGGAGCACACAGCAACTTCTCTTGCCTTCTGAAATATGCTTTTTGTTATTTTCTATATGCTACGTCTGGAGGTATTAGAATATTTAGAGTTTGTATAACTGGAAAATATTTTACTTTTAGTTTTCAAAGGTATGTTTGCCATATATAAAATTCAAAGAGACAGATCTGTTTTTTTTCCTTTCTTTCCATACTTTAATTAGTGTAGTTTCTTACACACTTGTTTTTTTTTTTTTTCTAAAGTGGAATAAGATACTTTTTAATTTTATTCTTCCATAGATAATTTTTTAAGTATATGCTTCAATGATTTTTTTTTCATTATAATAAGTTTTGGACAGTTTCGTTCTTGTGTATCTGGGTATGATTTTATTCAAATTTCTTGTGCAAAAGGTTCATTTTCTTTTAAATGTGGTGTTATAATATTAACTAAATTCACAAATTTTTAATCTTTGAATATTTATTTCCTACCTCTTTCTACTTTGAGAATTCTAATTATATGAATATAAGTTTCTTGATTTTGACAGAGTGAACTATTATATGACTGATCTGTAAATTCTTCATCTTTATTTTAGATAATTTTTATTGTTATATTCATCTAAGTTAGTAAACAATATATTTACAAAAAATAAATAAAGTTATGAAAAAAAGCGAATGCTGATGGGAGGCTAGACTGCAGTGCAGGTCTCCTGCAGGGCGTCCTTCCGGATGGCTGTGCAGATACGACTGGACGGAGCAGAGGAGAAGCACAATTTTGATGGGAGTCTTCCCATAGAGCAAATTGATTACTTCTCTAGATTGCTTGCTGCATTTTGGTTGTGTATAGCTGGCGAATATTATTGATGCTTTTTGAACAAAGGTTACTTCGAAAATGGATGTCCCCAAGTGTCCATAGTTATAATCAAGTTAACTAGATGAAGAATAAAAATGTGAAACTCATAGAAGAAAATCAAAAGTTCTGTAACTGAATATTGAAAGTACTCAAAAGAGTAAAAATACAGATTACAGAGGCTTTTTCTCTGATTACAACATTTTTAAATATTAGGTCGAGCAGTTCAGGTGATTTAAGGGCTCTGCAAATCCTGTGTTTTCTGCAGCTATGTTCCCAGAAGGTTCTGGTTTGCTTGTGATTTCTACTGAGATTGCCCCCCAAAGGCACTCAAGGGCAGGGCTATCAGAAGGAGCCCAGGCACTGGGGGAGCCACAGCTGACATGCTGTTAGGAGTGGGGGTCTGCCGGGAAGAGTGAGGTTGGTGGGACCTGGAAGCATTGTGTCCTTCCCTGGCTCCCGCTTCCTTCTCTGCCTCCTGACTGCCATGCCTTGTGCTGCCTTTCCTACGTCATGCGCCTGTACTGTGCTATTTTCTACCTTGAAACCAGCAATCATGGTCTGTAACTGTGGTCCCAAAATAGACCTCTCCTCCTTGAAATTGTAGGTGTCAGATGTTGTGTGTCAGCGACAAAGGAAGTTATTAAGATGTGCTTGGTAAGCCATGGTGGATCAGAGTGTGAGTCAGACCCAGGTACCAATCTAGAACTTTCCCCTGGCATTATGGTTTATGTCCATATGTCCCACCAAAGCCTCATGCAGTCATGAGGGTGGACTTCTAGAGTTTTTGACTGACTCATGGTCCAGTGCTGGGATTATGAGTGTGAGGGCTATACCCGCTCTAGGGTGGGCAGGCTGCATATAGAGAAGAAGAGAGGCTTGCCCTCTCATGCCTCCCTTTTTGCTCTTGTTGCTTTTTCTGTGTTCTGCAGCTGTGAACTGCTGCACTCTGCCATATGCTGCTCTGCCTTGGAGCCAGCCAAGAATGGACTGAAACCTCCACAAACTGAACTAAAAAAACTTTTCCTTCCTTAATGCTGGACATCGAGTATTTTGTCTCAGCAATGAGAGAAAAGTAACCCAGATACCTGGTAACTTTTGTTGAGTTACTTAATCTCAGTTTTATCACCCTTACATGGTAAAAATAATATTAGTTACCCTGCAGTGTTATTAAAAGGATGACAGTAGGTAGCACACAGAGAATGCTAGCATAAATGCAAGCTTAATAAGCAGAAGCTATGACTGTAGAATTACGATCAGGAGAGGCTCATGACTGCAACTGTTTCAGCTATGCCCGTCTTCTACCCTGAAGTGTATCTGGACACCACTGAAAAGTGTGCTCCTGACTGGCCCTGGCCAGCACCTTGCAGGGCTCTTTGTAGTTCAATTAAGACTCAAAGAATAGCTTGTTTACATCTCTTGTGAAGGTGAATAAAACTGCAATTGCCCAGGTTAAGAGGCTGGATTTCATGTCTGTAGCTGCTGCCACCAAGATAAATGTGAGCTGGAGTGAAAACAAGGAGAATAGATTAACCTTGTAGGCAATCACGCCCCTCGTGGAAGTGTCTGTGTCTCTCCACACAGACTACTTGTTCAGACCGCTGCCATTGCTGCTTTTTAGTGATGTTACCTCTCTTCAGTGGGGTATCCTGGCAGTTTAAGCACGCAGCTCAGAGATTCATAGAAAATTGTCAAAGCCTGAACAATGCATTAACATGCTAGATATACACTTTGCTTAAGAAAAGAAGCCATGGGCTAGGCAGATAGCTCAAGGACCTAGATTCAGTCCCTGGTACTGCATTCTGTGCCAGCCCCAGGACTCTGAACAGGCCATGCCAGCTCAAAACTGGGTATGACGGTGCACACCTGTAATTGTAGCACTGGGGAGATTGAGACAGGAGAATCATTACATGTCTGAACTGCATAATGAGATCCTGTAGCTAATAAAACAAATCAGGAAAATTAAAAAAGGAAGGCCAGCCAAATAGTTCAATGGATTAAAGCACCTGCAAGCAGGTACAGGGGCCGGGGATTCTATTCCTGAGCCTACCATGCCAGCCCTGCCCTCCTGGCACATTGAGAACAACTGAGACTGGATGTGGTGGTGTGTGTTTGTAATCCTAGCTCTTGGGAGGCTGTAAACAGTTGGATCAGAGTCCGATATAGTAGTGAGACCCTGAACACCACTGGTCCTTATAGGCCCTTCCTTAAAGACATACAAATAAATAAAATAAAAAAGAAAAAGGGGTCAGATATGTTATACCCTTACATTTGCAAAAAGACATTATGCTGTTATAGAAAGTAAGCAGAAGAAAAAAATCAAATAAGGGGCAGGGGAGATAGCTCAGTGGAAGAAGCTCTTCCCTGGCAAGCACAAGGGCCTGAGTTCAAGCCCTGGTTCCACCAAAAAACAAAGAAAAGAAAAGAAAGTGGGCTGTTGGACCCAGCTGAAGACTTCACACACATCCCAGTTGTTTCTGTATGTTGACCATTAGCATTGACATCTTCACCTTGTAAGAAGTACATGCTGGAGCCATCAGATATGGACCCATGTCCTGTTCAACTTATGGAAGCAATTCAGTCTCCTTATGCTTAGTGAGGAAGGGACACCTCCTAAGAGTAGCCTCAGGCTACGGACTCCAGGGATGTTGTGGATAATTACATGGTAATTATTTGTAATAAGTGCTTCTGCTCTCAGCATGATTATCCTTTCCTGGGTTGCTTGCCTCCTTAAGTCTGGTTTATGTAGGGAAACAATGTCCAGATTAATCTACTTCTTTTGTAAGCAAGTCTACAGGTCTCTGACGACCCAGATGGTTTAGCACCCTTTAGCAGCAGGTGGTAAGCCTTTTTACAAAATACTTCTTTTCAGTTTCCCTCTGGCTGTGGAGAAAAGCAAGAAACCAAACTTAGGTGGAGTAAGGATGAATTATAGGATTAATATAGACTTGGCCATCAAAAGCAGCAGTTAGCCCTGTACGAAACTGAAAGGAATAATTACAGCAAACCTCTGTAGGGGATTTACGGTTTGCTCACCATTTTTCATATAGTCATCTCTTTTAATTTTCATATTAGCTCTGCAAAATATGTACTAATATTATGATGAACCTCCCAGTGTACTCAGGTTAACATCTGATTAAGGGTATGGCCTTAGGAGTAGACTGATGAGGATTTATGTCCCAGCCCAGTCATTCATTAGCTGTGTGACCTTTCTGTGCTAATTAACCTCTCAAAGCTGTAGCTTTCTTCTGTATGAAAGGAGAACACTACCCCTGCAGCACTGATTGGGACCTAAGGAAATTTCAGTGCAACTGTTAATGTGATGCCTGGCCTGTAGCAAGCCTGTCATTTTTAGAGTGAAGAAGAGACATTTGCAAATGACAAACAGAGATCAAAGAAACTATGTAGGTGACATGGTATTTGGTGTCTCTTCTTTTTCTCTGGTTCAGGTTTGATTTTGTTTTCCTTCAAAGGAAATAGTAATTGGTCCAGATGTTTCACTTGCTTTTAAGGTATCATGCCTGTGATTCACTTGATGTAAAGCAGCGTTGATAAAAGTGAGTCTCTACCTTCGTGATTCTATAACTTTCCACAAAGCAACTCCAAGCTCTGCGAAGCATCATCAAAGAAAGGAATACAAATAAGAGGTGTAAAGGGTAGCCTCTGGCAGGAATTCTCAAGCAATTGCAACAATATGTTGGTTTTTAGAACTTGGCCTCCTGCCTAACTCATTTCAGCAGATTGAAAGGACTCTCTCTGGGATTCTGAGGTGGTCACAGGCTGGGAGCACCCCGACAGCAGCAAAGAGGGTACATAGGACAGCCAGCCTCAAAGTCTCTTTCTCCTCTGGCTTCTATCTCTGACAACACCTTTTTTTCCTCAGCCTTGATTTCTTCACCTGAAAATGAAGACCATAGCAAGCTATTTACTCCACCTACTCTTACTGTGCTACTTGCCCCAGGAGGGACGGGTGCGGCACATGAACGCACTGGGAATGCTACACAGTGCATGGCATGTACTCTACGTGACGGTGCTCACTGGTGTGACATAAATTCCCAGGCTGAGTGTTTCCCTCCACCTTACCCAGAGACCTATCAACGAAAAGAACAGAAAAGCAGTTGCCCTTCTCCTTCTCAGGAGAGTGATTCAATATTAATGGTAAATTCTGGGCCCTGTTAACTGGGAGAGGTTAGAAAAATTAATAACTCGTTTTTCCTGTGTGCCTATTACCTTACCTCAGCATACTTTTCGCAGGAAATAAGCAAACAAACAGACTTTGCTTTCAGTTACTTACCATCATTCATACATTCCATATTTGCACATTCAACTCCATGGATGACAGGGACCTTTCTTGCCTAATCAGTCACAAGCCTGCAGCTTAGATTCCTCCCCCAACTGGGAGCCACACTTACAGAGCTTGGGTAGACAGGGTAGGGTGTGCTGAAGCCAGACAGGGTCAAGGGCTGTCTATACTGCTACGCTCCAATGCAGACTTTTTTAAGTCTAAGAATTCTAAGTTCAAACCTGTTTTTCCAGATTGCTATAAAGGTATATGCTTATTACAGTGAGATACTTTGACATATTTCACTTACCAGTTTGTTACCTTGATTTATAAGTTTTAAGTGTTTAAAAATATTTTCTATTCAGGCTTCTGGTGATAGTCTTGCTCCAGACCTCCCAAGGAAGAAAATAACTGGTTACTGATGTAAGTTACTACTATTGGGTCCTTTTTGTTACTTAGCTTACTATTGCACTAGGAAGGATGGTGGGGGGTTTGTCAGTACAGGGGTCTCTGGTTATATATCATGGGTAAAGGAAAGACAGTATGGGGACCAGAGGAAGCTCTGAGTATGCGCCTATGGAAGGGGTGCTTCTTAAATCCCTCTGTTCTTGCAGACAGTATTGTGATGTCTCATCAAGGCCCATGACCTGGGCCACACATCCTGCTCCTGTCTGAGTTCCCCAGTCCCCCTTCCTTGTCTATTAGTTAGATTTTCATAACATAACCTTTCCTCTTCTCCTCTTAAATCTAAAGGGTTAGAACAGCAAAGTGCGACATGATAGGGAAAATTGAGATAATGTGAGCAAGGTTAGACCTCAGAGAGAACGAAACTGAAAGTCACGTCTTCACGTTGAGCTTTCTGACATCAGGATTTCCTCTATCTTGCCTTCCTGCCCAGGCTAATCTCTTCTTATGTGTGTTTAGAAATGCTTCTGCAGTGTGTCACTTTCCTTGCAAATCCATCACAAAGCAATCACATCTCAGTACTAGGTTCCATGTTTTTTAAAGGTCAAAGTAAATTTCAATGATTAAGTGCCACGGATTAAGTTTGTACTTTTTAGAAATTATATGAAGAAAGTTTAATTCATAGTTACAAATTTAAGTTACTGTGTAACAAGCCACCTCAAAAGTCTCTATAAAACTCTAACTCTTAGAAGAAAAAAAATATAAATTTCATCTAAAAACAGTAAACTTAATAAATAACCAGCCACATCATAACTCATTTTAGTAGGTTGAAATTTTATTCCATGACATCTGACGACTCTTAGCTAAGGCATCTTTGATTAAGGTCATCAGTGAAAAGAAGATTTGATATATTTTTTTCACATTACATGTCTAAAAACTCTAATTAAATATGCATTTATTAGTATGATTTTGATTAGATTGCTTTTCATTAGTG
This sequence comes from Ctenomys sociabilis, assembly GCA_004027165.1. Lineage (NCBI taxonomy): Eukaryota > Metazoa > Chordata > Mammalia > Rodentia > Ctenomyidae > Ctenomys > Ctenomys sociabilis. The sequence goes on along the minus strand of PVKA01013287.1, from coordinate 14,353 downwards.
TGAAAGTGACAATTACTCTCTGGTATAGTTCAAATGGGCATTATGCTAAATGATCAGACTTTTCTATTGAGCATAGTAAAGACAAAGTCCAAGCAGTCATTCTTTATCAAAACTGAAGGTTGCTTTACTCCATCTAGAAACTTATCTAAGGTGCACTGCCCTGCCCTCTCAACATTCAGATCCTATGACGGCTGCCAGTAGTCAAGACATCTAATTTTCACACAAGGGAGGATGTCTAGGAAACATCAAAACAAAAGCTACCCTTCGAGCTTAATTTCCATTTTCACACATTTGTCCACTCTACCCACCCACCTCGATGTCAGCAGGAAGTAATCTCACCTATGGGAAGGAAGCCAGCATCCTGACTGTGCTGACAAATTGTGAAGAAATGAAAAGGCTCTATGGCTGCTGGATTTTATCCTTCTTTATTTGCAAAAGAATAATGAAGAGCTTTCTTCTCTCCCTCTTAGCTATCTCATCACCCACATGGGCAGTTTCCATTACAACTATCAGTGCCTCCGTGCAGATGGAAGAGTCAGGAATGAGATGCAATCCCTCCCCCACCCTGCCACACCCATTGGAACCTGCCAAGGCTGCATCCTTAATCAGCCTCTGAAATTGCAGTCCTCAGTGCCCAGCCCCTGCTGGTGTAGGGAGCTACGGAGCCTGTGGTAAGCTGCTAGCCATTACTCCTCTATATTTAGACCCTCTCTAGAGAAATGGCATTATCTCAGTCACAAAGCTGAAAGCTGCTTAAACTTAGCTTTTTCACTGTTGTGTATTCAGTCTGTTTCATGTACCCTTCTTCATTCACTTGATTTAAAAAAAATTTCAAATTGATGTACAACTATGGAAATGTGAACTATTAAAACAGCCCCTTATATAAAATTGACTCTGGTTTTCATTTTGCTAATGTTAAGGTAGGTCAAAATGTTATTTCGCTCCTCTCCTTAATATTTCAGAGGAGGTAAATCCTACTTTCTTCCACTAGTAAAAAGCCACTTGATGACCTAATAGAATCTGGTGATAGGAAACATATTTTCAGTAATACTGAACTCATTTTTCTGCCAGAACAAATTAGTCAGTAGCTATCTCATATGTCACTGAGGTTTTCAAGAGGCACTTAGGATGATGCTGGGGGGGCAATCCTTCTATGTAGATTATTAGAAATGTCACGCACTAAGGTAAAAATATTCTGATCATTTTTTCTGCTCTACTTACCTTACTAAAATTCTGTTCCTTGTTTGTGAGTCCACTTGTAATGAAATGTCTTTTGAAAGGTACTGAAAAGAATTTTTTTACAATATAGCCCAGGACAGGCAGAGGAGGGAGCCTCAGACAAAGGAGGTGCAGACACCAGCAACAGGACTGTTCCTCTGAGTTTTTGCCTCCATTCAGAATTGCGTAAGAACAGAGGAGTGAGCTGGGCTGTGGGAAGCCTTCCTTCAAGGTTCTGCAAAGAGAATGAATGCATTTCTGCATGAATGTGTGAATGCGTGCTAGTGCGCAAGGACTGGAGACTTTCTCCAGCACAGTTTTGGCATTTGGAGGGCTAAGAGTTCACAAGATAGCTTCCTGGGACCTCCGTGTCTATCACTTCATAACAGACCAAAGAATTACTACTTTTCTGAAAAGATGAAGTAAGATGGCTTGAACAAAAAAATGCAAGGGTGCGTGTGTGGAATAGGAGTGAGGGTCACTGAATCCTAAAGATTTTGACAAGACAACCCCTGTTGCGTATAGCCTGGACATTCTGGACAGCATTGCAAGGGACTCTTCAACATCGAGCCCCTAGCAACAGTCTGAGCCTTTTCACACAAGTAGGGCTGACTGTGTGCTTGGGTGGGGGCATATTGCATGACCTCAATTTTTATGGATTGAATCACTGATATGATCATAAATTTAATGATTTAATATGAAAGTGTCCGTAAAGATTTTTCTTGACGTTTTTTAAAGATCTGAAGACTACCTTGTCTTTTTAAAAAAATATTTATTCATTTTAATAAGAAAAAAAGATAAAATAGCAATGAAATAGTTTCAGAACAGGTTAGTAGGAGAGTTACAATAATTAATACATTGCATGTTGTTGTCTTTGTAGTAGTTATTCAGAGGACAAGATGCAGACACGATATCTTGTCTAAGCAATATTAGTACAAACCCTTTTTCTTATCGAACTAAGAGAAAGTAGCTATATATTTATCCTAACTATCTTATATATACATATATATTTTTCACTACAAAATGTTCCTTTATTTATATCCTTCTTTTTTATTTTTTTTTTTTGTCAGAGATGGGTGTTCCACTGCAGTTAGACAAGTTGTATTTGGAGATCTTTAAAGGATCTTTACATACTCGAAAACAGTCTAAAGATTGTAGGTACTTGAATTCAGCAAAATAACCCAACATATTCCAGTAGCCCATAATAGTAGTGGATTATCAGCAGAACTGGCAATTGTCAGAAGTTGTTGACTTGAGCCTTATAGCTCAGCATACTGATATGGCATTACTTTTATATCTCATGGTTATACTTTTCTGCTGGATGATTAAGACTAAGTTAAAGAAAGACCTATATAACTAAAAATATAACTTTTGTATCTGACAAGGTTAGTCAAATCCCCTCAGGATTTACTCTGAAGCCATACAGATCTTGTAGATCTTTTGTCAGTTTCAGCTGTCTGGATGAGTCTCTTTCCTGTTTTTTTTTTTATCTCTACTCAAACTTTAAAAAGATTATTATAGGTATATTTGATTTCACTCTATTTTAAATATTTATAGATGGTTAACTCTTAGATACTTCTGACCTTCCAACAGATTTAATGTCTGTGTAAATATTCCTTTGAGGATTTTACTGTATTTTGATAGTAAAACCTATGAGAGAAGTGTGGCTTAAGCCTGATTCCCAAATAAGATATCTGGCCACAATCAAAATATTCTACATGCTTGTTATCTACTGCAAAGTATACTTCACCCCAGGGAATCTGCTATAAAAGAAAATTAAAACCTAGAAGACCATTTTAAATCCTATTAAGTCATTAGGTGGCTCTTCAAAACCTGTAGGCAGCCTTGTTTTCCTGATGGGCTACAGAGTAGAGCATTCTGTGCCCTCCCAAGAGCCGTGGGAAAACCATTCACAGGCCCCTGACCATGGCCTCTTCACCCAGGAGCCAGGCAGGTCTGGGCCTGAGAAGAGCCCTGGTAATCATTCAGCCTCTGCAATCTGAGAAGAGAAAGCTGAGTGCAGAAGAGGGCAGATGAGTTTTCCAAGATTCACACTTGGGTAAAAGAAGAGAAAGAGGGTTGAACTCCAACTCCCTGTGGGGTCCTGAAACCACAGACCCCACATTGTCCTTAAGATATTCATAGACCAATGAATTTAAAAAAAAAAACCTGGGTTGATTACTCCTTCAGTTAGAAGTGAAATCTCTTCTTTTTTGAAAAAGTAGATCACTTAAAAGATATCTTATGTGTACTGTATTAAGTACTTGAACCACCATATCATCTTAGTTTTCCTATACAGAGTAAAAAATGAAGGTGTTAATTCTAGAGATGGACTCCCCACAAGTATTTGCCCAGTCATCCCCTTCACCTCCACCAAGAGGAGGGCATATGCCTCTCATGTCCCTGGTCATCCTGGTGAACCCACACTATAGTCCATCCTGGAGCTGTTGCTCTGATTGCCATAGCTAGCACTCAGCATCTGCTACTCCCTGTAATTCACAGATTATCATGCCAGAAAGTAAGCTTATGAGAACAAGAAATTATTGCTTTTGTTCACTGATGTATCACAGATACCTAGAGCAAGACCTAACCCATCCTTGGTTCTCAATAAATACTTGCAGAATTGTCCCAGAGGGCACTCTTTCAGCTGTGGTGGTGTGCATCCTCTTCTCATTGGTCATCACCTATTGTTGGCCGGACTTGTCCTGTCCATTGAGATGGTGCACAGAAGACACCATCATGACCTTGGCTGGTGAAGAGGAACACTGTCCTTGAAGCTCTCTGAAAAAGAGACCTTACTTGCTTCACATCAGACAGCTGGAGGTGGGCTGGCCATTCTGGAGCTCATTAGACTAGGGCCCTGTCGAGCTTCTCTGAGGTCCAGTTAGTCTCACTATCAATTCTCCTGTTCTTCTATGTGGCACAGAAGGTGACTTGCTTATCTATCAATCATCCCTTCTACTGTTTGCTCTCTTAATTCAGCTGGGGCAATGGTGTGCCCAGGAGTCAAATCATGATTGACCTTACTCATGTGATCCTTTACCCCTTCCACAGTGATTGGTTTAAGTGATTGTCCTTAAGATGATCTATTAAATCTTAAGATGATCATCATTAAATCTGTTGGAAGATAGCATCTTACCTAGTCATGGTCAGTGACAATTCTCATGGAGGATTTAGGAAAGATGTTTTTTCTTATTAAAAGGTAGGGGAAATAAAATCTCCACTCTCAGTTCCAACCTTGATTCCTAATTTATGTGGAGTCAAATGAAAATGTGATGTCTAGTGGTGTGTTAGCCATCGTATGACCAGGAGAAAAGGCAGCACACATGTACTATGGGTGGCAGAGAGGAAGGACTAAAGGAGCCTGGGCTTTTGTGTCATTGTTGAGACAGTGTTGATGTATCACATCCCAATGATAATATCTTTTAATCATTGATACTATATCGGTAATCTTTTCGGTTGTATTATTAATGTGGAAAGTCATAGGTTGATTGTGTTTATAAATATGTCAACCTTGAGATAATTTTAAAGAAAGATTCCAGTTTCTTGAGTTTCTCCTCTATTCTTGAGTTTTTCTCACTTTTTATACATTGTGAACTTATTTTCTCTACAGTGATACCTATAAGCTGTCCATCTTCTCAGATATTATCTTAAACTCTGTCTTCCTGTCTTATCTGTGTTTAACAATATAACAGAAGCTATCCAAATTCAGTAGAAAAACTGAAATGTTTTCAACATAAGTCCTGACTGGGCTTGCAGGACTGAATCCCTAAGGGTCTATGCAGGGGAATGCAGCTAAGAACAGAAAACTGGAGGAAGAACAAGAGACCAAACCTACTCTTTCTTTAGTTTACTGTGCATACTGCTATTGGGTGGATTTTCCTGAAGCACTGCTTTCAGTAGTCCTTTCTCTGTACAGCCTGGCAGCTGAGGCTTCAGCCCTTTTCTTTCACCAGTATCTTTCACAACCAATACTCAACTGAGTTGTCTAGGAGGAACCCTGGAATTATCCTGAGCCCCACATTTCACCTAACAGGGTCTGTTTGCTTGTATTTAACTTTCTTTGCTTCTGTGCTATTTCTATTGATCCCTCATCTGGAATGATGCCCAAGCAAATCCCACTGAGTTTAGAGGAATCCCAAAGTCTGATACATTGTGAGTATCAGACAAACCCTCAGATAGAAATTTCACACCTGACTACATGAGCTACATTGCAGTTGAAATGGAGGTGCATGGAAAATATTGCTAAAGTTACTATACAAAGGGGTGTGTGTGTGTGTGTGTAACATACGTATTGCGACATAAATGAATTTTGTTATTGAGCCTCGGTTCCTTCCTGCTAAATATTTCATTATATACATAAGAATATTCTAAATCCTGAAATATAAAACATTTCAGGCTCATGCATTTCAGATAAGAGCAACTCAGCCTATAGGAACAAAAGATTGATGTGTCTTTGCACTCATCACCCCAAGAGCCACCAGTTCCCAGCAGCAGTGAGTGCCATCCTATTCTCTGACCTTACCACCATTGGCCAGCCCTCAAGTTGCAAATATATGTAGAGCTCCAGAGAAAACAATGAAAAGAAAATACTTGGTTTTGGCATTTTCTGCTTTGACAGAATTATTGTAGGATTTATGTTCCAAGATAGTGATTTCACACACCATAATGCCTCTGGTAGCAAGTCTATCTACAGAAAGAAATTGGATGATGAGAACTTCATCCTGAGGCAGGCAGACCCTGGAATCTTTTTTGATTCTCAGCTTTTCTCCAGTATTTTTGAGAATGAGTGATTGGATGGCAAGTATGTGGTCTTTAGCCTCTTTAGAGGGCATGAATATTGTGAAGGTCATGGAGCATTTAGGGTCCAGGAATAGCAAGACCAGCAAGAAGATCACCATCGCCCACTGTGGATGGCTCTGACACCTTCGACTGGTGTTTTTATCTTAATTACCAGCTTGTGCTTGTGCTTTCCTGTATTCTAGGGAAAGATCTACAGGATGTTCAGGGTCTCACTACTAGATAAGACTCCTAGCCTGTTTACAGCCTCCCAAGAGCTGGGATTACAGGTACACTATTATGCTCATTCTCAATAGCCATCTCAGTGTACCCCCAGGGCAGGGCCAGCACAGCAGGATCAAACCCCTGGCCCCTAAGCCTGCTTGCAGGTGCTTTAATCCACTGAGCTATTTAGCTGACCCAAATGAAGACTATCAAGATTCATGAAAAGAGAAAAACCCAACAAGATAAAGATGAACCGACTCTACAAAGAGTGGTACCCATCTATCTGCTGGACAGAGAGGGCCAGTCTCATGCAAAAGCACCTTCCAGTATGATTACACAAAAATGAAAAGGAAAATGGGGAAAATGGGAAGTTCCTCTGCCCAAAGTTTGTGCCCAAGGAGAAACAGAAGTATTAAAAGTTATTCAAACTGGAAAGAAAGATAAAAAAGAAACCATGGAAGAGGATGGTTTCTGTTAGGTAACCCATACAACTGCACCCATACAATTGACCAGACCAGGCATTTTGATGCTAATAGAAGACTTATTGGGGGCATCAAGCAGGCTGGCTGTCTAGTGGACCAAGACAGCAGTGAGCAAAGCGGGGACAGGTGACTTTATAGGATCTTTTAGGGAGGGTGATCACGGGCTGGAACAGCTCAGGGAGAGCTAATCTTGGCAGGGCTACCTGGTCTGTGGAGGACATTCAATGTTAACAAAGGAGAGTTTCGTGATTGCTAACCCAGGTCAAAGTTAGGTGGACCTGTTCTGTGGTTTTGGGTTTGGCTCTCCATGGGGCCCAGGGGGAAAGATGGGGTAGGATGCCTGGGAAACTTTTGAGTCCTGACCTATCAGTTACTATAGTCTGCTTTGTTGGAGACTTTACAAGAAAACCACCCAAATATGAAAGATTCTTTAGCCAATGGGCTTATGTTTTAAGAAGGCCCATGTAACACATTCTGAACTGAAAGCCTCCTTTTTCCTGCCAATACTTGGTATAGAAAAAGAATCCTTCATCCCTACTACACAGTTTCAGGTGTTATTACCAAAGGAACAGTGAGTGAGGTGAGTGTGAGTGAGTTGGACCTTGTGACACAAGGAGGCAAGGTTATTTGGGGTAAATATGGCCAGGTAACCAGCAATCCTAAAAAATGATGGATGCATCGTACTAATTTGACAGATGTTTCATACAGTAACTTCTTACACTTATTGAAGACAACAGACTGTTATGGTTTGTGTCTAGTTGTCCCCCAAAGCCTCATACAGTAATGGGGCGGGGACTTCTAGAGTTTGAAACTAATTCATGATCCACTGTGATTATGGGTTTTAGTAGTGCTGGGATTATGGGTGCAAGTGCTACACTCAGCCTGGAGCAGAGAGCCTGAATGTAACATAAGAGAGACAGAGAGACAGACTCTGTAGTCATTGTTGCTGCTACACCTCCATTTGCTCTCTCTCTGCTCTTTGCCACTGCCATGGAAGGTTGCTCTCTGCTCTGTGCCACTCTGCCTCTGACCCAGCTGAGCATGGACTGAAACCTCCAGTAACTGTGAGCTAAATAAACCTTTCCTTCCTTCATTTTAGGTGCTGGCATTTGTCCCAGCAATGAGAAAAGAGTAACTTAGACAGAGACCAATCGGGAAAACCATAACTCAAGTACTGCTGAACAACTTTCATGACTGCATTTACCAGGAAGACTATTAAACTGTAGAAGAAAAGGTTTATTTATTTATTTATTTTGGCAGAACTGGGGATTGAACTCAGGCCCTTGCCCTTGCCAGGGAAATGCTTATTCTGCTAAGCTATCTCCCCAGCCCCTATTACATTGTAGAAACATTAAAATGGCCCAGTTTTACAAATAGGTGTTTTTAATAGGGGTTTGCTAAGGGCTTATCTGTTAGTGAGATTAAACCATTGAAACAGTAAACATCAGTCTTTGCATTTAAGACTGGGTACTCAGCAACATGGATCTCTCATTTCTGAAAAAGCCACCAGTACTTAAAGTCAGTACAAACTTAATTTAGGGGTCTAGGGCTAGGAAATCTAATGAAGTCTATTCTACCTCATCATTTATCATTAGTCCTAAAAAAAACTAGCATCAAGAAATAGTAACATTTAAATTTATTCTCAATATAATCTATTTCTAATACTTTAAGAATGGCATTAGAAGTTTATTTAGATAATCTCAACTTAGTTGCACTGATGCCCTGAAAAGAAACTTTATTTGCAGTTAAATAATGTAAGAAGGTTATAAGCTAGGTGTGCATCTCAGGTTATGTGGTCTGAATTGAATGGTCATGACTTGAAAAAAAAGATATGGTCAGGGCAGCGTGTAAAGAATGGCATCACTGCAAATGCTCTCAGGCCCACAGCGGTGCCACAGGCAATTCTTCATAAAATATCTCCACCCAGACACTATGACTACATATGTGGAAAATTCTGAGAAACATAGCAAAAAGCCACCAACAGGGGCAGGGGAGATGGCTTAATGGAATAAACGCTTCCCTGGCAAGTGCAAGGGCCTGAGTTTGAACCCCGGTTCCACAAAAAAAAAAAAAAAAAAAAAAAAAAAAAAAAAAAAAAAAAGCTACCACAACTAATATATAAATTTAGCAAGGTATGAAGATAATAGAATCTATAATTATTTATTTAGGTTTTCTAAATTGTACGTGTTTATAGTACATAATGATTGCATTCATTGTGTGAGGTTGGTATATGTGTATGACATTTCTTAATTCTTTTTAAAGTCCTCCTCTCTCTGGATCTCTTGGATCTCTCTCTCTCTCTCTCTCTCTCTCTCTCTCTCTCTCTCTCTCTCTATATATATATATATATATATATATATATATATACATACATACATACATATTACTATAATGTTTATAGTACATGAAAATCATGTTCCTTTCAGGGACTTCTTTCAGGTACACAAGATATCACTTAGTTCATAATTTATGCCCATACAATCCAGAGATTGTACTTGGAGAAGAATAAGGAAGATCAAGAGCACAATAATTTTGGAGTATTCCAAGAAGATGGAGCAGGAAGGGTGTTCTCTGAGCTACAGAGAGCACAAGCTGGTAGTTAAGATAAAAACACCAGTCGAAGGTGTCAGAGCCATCCACAGTGGGTGATGGTGATCTTCTTGCTGGTCTTGCTTTTCCTGGACCCTAAATGCTCCATGACCTTCACAATATTCATGCCCTCTAAAGAGGCTAAAGACCACATACTTGCCATCCAATCACTCATTCTCAAAAATACTGGAGAAAAGCTGAGAATCAAAGAAGATTCCAGGGTCTGCCTGCCTCAGGATGAAGTTCTCATCATCCAATTTCTTTCTGTAGATAGACTTGCTACCAGAGGCATTATGGTGTGTGAAGTCACTATCTTGGAACATAAATCCTACAATAATTCTGTCAAAGCAGAAAATGCCAAAACCAAGTATTTTCTTTTCATTGTTTTCTCTGGAGCTCTACATATATTTGCAACTCGAGGGCTGGCCAATGGTGGTAAGGTCAGAGAATAGGATGGCACTCACTGCTGCTTGCCACCAGATGACTCTGGGGGTGACGAATGCAAAGACACACCAATCTTTTGTTCCTATAGGCTGAGATGCTCATACCTGAAATGCATGAGCCTGAAATGTTGGTGGGGCACACTGAGATGGCTATTGAGACTGAGCATAATAGTGTACCTGTAATCCCAGCTCTTAGGAGGCTGTAAACAGGCTAGGAGTCTTGTCTAATAGTGAGACCCTGAACATCCTATAGACCCTTCCCTAAAATACAGGAAAGAAAAGAGATAGTCTTCATTTATCTTTTCTCTACATGGTGCTATTTGAAGTAGAGCTTAGTCTTCAGGCCAATCTTTTTCTTTCTTTCTTTCTTTCTTTTTTTTTTTTTTTTTTTTTTTTTTTTTTTTTTTTTTTGCCTTCTTTGAATATTCATGAACCACTCCAATTTCCTTCTTTCTCTTTTTCTCATGATAATCCAGTTGGCATCCATAGCAATTACACTGTAATTCAATATATTCATATTGTGGCACAAGGACAGCTACAGAGCCAGTGGGAGTAGCCTCAGGTGTATAAAAAAAGTCTTAACTTTGCGGTCTACTAGTCCTAACTTTGGAATCTTCTTTGATTCTCAGCTTTTCTCCAGTATTTTTGAGGATGAGTGATTGGATGGCAAGTATGTGGTCTTTAGCCTCTTTAGAGGGCATGAATATTGTGAAGGTCATGGAGCATTTAGGGTCCAGGAAAAGCAAGACCAGCAAGAAGATCACCATCACCCACTGTGGATGGCTCTGACACCTTCGACTGGTGTTTTTATCTTAACTACCAGCTTGTAATTTCTGTAGCTCAGAGAACACCCTTCCTGCTCCATCTTCTTGTGCAGAGGTGAGCTGCCTCTTCACAGCTGGAAGCAGGAAAGATGTGACCATACTTAAAGGTCTCCTTGGTCCACCTAGCCAAGATCTCTTTGTAGTTTATCTTTTGGCACAGGTGGCTTCACATTGTCATGTGAATTTCAACTTTCTTAAGGAGTTAAGTTGTTTTCTAAAGTGATTACACTAACTCCTCAACCAACTGCATTAGTTTTTGTTCTCTACATCTTTACCAATATTTGGTTTGGGCAAACTGCATAGTTTTGTTAATCTGATGAAAACAGTTAATGTCTGTGGAAGTCATTTGCTTTTCCTCTACAGCTCCAGATAATGTCCCTTTCTGCACATGTGGTAGGAGCACCTGGCTTCTTGAGGCTAGGTGAGTTCATGTGGTTTGCAATGACCAATGATATATTTAAAGACAGGTGCCACTTCCAGGCTGAAGCACATGTATCTACCAGATATGAACATAGCTATGGCTTTTCCCCACCTGGTAAAGATACCACAATGCTTGGGAGGTGACTGTTGGCTGTTCAGTAACCCTGGGAACATGAGTAACCATAGCAACAGGAGTTTCCAAGATGACCTACAATACACATGAAGGGTGAATACGAAGTAAATTAGTGTTGAAATGATTCTTCAGTACTTGTAGCCATAGCACATAAGAGCACATCATGATGCATAGTTTATTTCACTAAGTTTTACATTTGTATTTTCCAAATTTCTGCTTGTGATGGCTCATCCTGTCAACTTGACAGGCTCAAAAGTTGTCTCAGAGCTCAGCAAAGTGAACTCCTCAGCTTGTCTGAGTGGAACTGGAAGGTGGAAGCTCAGCCCTGTCCCGTGCTGCTGCCTGGGCCCTTCCCTTCGGCTCCTCCTGTTTTCTTTGATTCATGGGTGAATTATCAGCTTCTCTCTGCCCTGCCCCTCTCCCTTGATATTTCTGCCTTGAAGATATTCCAGATCAAGAACTGAAAGACCTCTGACACCCTGATGGAAAGTAACCTTTTTTCCTCTTTAAGTTGTCTACATCAGGCATTTTGACCACTGTTACATAAAGCTGGCTAATATAATAGCGATGCTATGCATCTTATAGAAATTTGTTTGCCAACAAAACTTTACAAAAATTTCAAACTTACAAATGTACAGAGAATTTTATAATAAAATGCCATGTAAATACTAACGCAGCTTCAGCAATTATTGACTCCTAATCTCTACCCATTTCTGCATTATTTTGAAGAAAATAACACATACATAATTTTGTCTACGTGTTTCCAAGGATAAAAACTCTTTGCTATCTAGAGTCCCAGTTTTATGTGAGGGTCTTTGTTTCACTCTCCCAACCTGTGTAGTCTGAGGGTTTTCCTCTTTTCCCTCAAACCTAAGTTGTAAGCTTGGAAGGATATTTTGTGTCTCAGTTGAGCAGATGGCTAAAGACACTTTAAATAAATCTTATAACTTAGTTTAGTATATAATCTTGTTGCTTAGATACTACAAATGTTTTTGCTCGCATGAATATATATATATATATAATATGTATATTATATATATAATATACGTATATTATATATAATATATATATATATTATCTGTAAACATCTAAGAAGTATATACATATACTTCTTAGTTATGGTGAGTTAGTCAGGGTGAAAATAAAGAGTTCTCCAAATATAGCTTCTCTAACTGCAGTGCAACACCCATCTCTGACAAAACAAAACAAAAAAGAGGGATATAAATAAAGGAACATTTTTTGTGAAAAAAATATATATGTATATACAAGGTAGTTAGGATAGATATACAGCTACTTTCTCTGGAGTTCATTGAGGAGAAAGGTGTGTACTAATAGTGTTTAGGCAAGATATCATGTTTGCTTCTTGTCCTCTGAATAACTACTCTGAAGACAACAATATGCAATGTATTAGTTATTGTAATCATCCTACTAACCTGTTTTGAGACTGTTTCATTGCTATTTTATCTTTTATCTCATTAAAATAGGAAAAAATAAAAGGTACACACCATTCCTGCTTGTCTTGTTTGAAGTAATGCCACGCCTGATGTGACTTGGGAGTAAGCGTGTCATAAATTCTATTTGGTTAAAATGAAAGTCCCATCGACTGTTAGGATAGCAGGAAGAAAATGCACTCAGTTTATTGCTTGGTTTTCACAAGTGAGTCTAATGGATGCGAAAAGATATTTATCTCATATGGAATAAAATATGGTATTTTACATGTTTTACTATTTTAATTTCTTTTTCTTTCATACCTGTTCTAGATAATATGTGTGTTTTATGTTCAGCACTATTCTTTGAAAGGTACCAAAACTCAAAGTAAATGATTGCACTACGGACAGATATTCTATCCTGATATTACATTATAGAAGACTCTGGAAAGAATATTCTTCATTCAGTCATTTAAAATACACTGTCTAATTGAACTGACTCTTCTAAGGTATTTTATATGGGATATTTTGTTTCTCAGAATTAACAATTCTGCTTTGTACTTCCCTAAGTTAATTATTATAATTGGTATTTTAAACAATACAATGTTAGTAATTTCTGTGCAATATTGTTTTATGTAAATATCTAAGGCAATAATGTTCTATTAATGTTTTAGAAAATGTATCGGTTTTGTGATTGCTATACGGTTTTTCAAATATGAAATGGGAGAAGAAAATTAAGCAGCTGACAGTTTAAGAATAACTGAAAAGAACAACACATAACTAGGAGCTTTCCTTGCTGTTGTCCTTGGTTTCTGTCCTCCACGTCCTTCCTAAGGCTGGCATGGTGCACAACTATCTTTTGTCTTTAGGGCCTGCTTGACGCAGTTGGTCCGTGAGACCTCTCTCTTCCTTCTGACTGATGCTTGCCCTTCTGTGTGTGTGTGGGACTCTCCTTGCCCTGATACATGGCTGTTGGGCAGGAATAACAGTTGTGTATCTTTTTGTTCTTTGTACTAATGTTGGTTAATCCAGCAGAAACCCATTTTCTGGAATTATATGGTAAGCAATCCTACAGAGGAAGAGTTGCTCTGAGCCCTCCAGCCTGCTTTAATGGGCTTAGTTGTAGGCTTGGCAATAGATCCCTGGCAATACTAATTTTTTTTGATATCTGTCATATTTCTTCCCTGTCTTATTGCTGGTATGACTCTAGAGAAGAGTAAATCTTCAAAGACAATATTTTAATAGCCTTCCTTCACACCAATGTTCCTTTTATCTCGACAAAAATGTGTTCCATTTGATATCAAAGACTTGGTCTCCCATTAATAAATTTTGGATGCATGTTAGTTTGTTCTCACATCATTTATATTGTCTCCAATGGTTCATTGGGGTCTCATGTAAATAATTTGTATTATTCTCACCTTAAAATGGTTTTCTCACATTGAATGAATATATATTTGGTACAGGGTCTCACTAAACAGCTCAGATACATGGCGATCCTCCTGTTTTCGGCCTCCCCAGTGCTGGGATTACAGGTATGTGCCACTGCGCCCCATCTCTGAATGAATATTTTGAAGAAAAAAACCACTACAAGACCCATGTACATTTTCTGTTATTTTTGTTCTTAAATTCCACAGAACTTTGAGGCGTGATTTTCTGAGATCTCTTACCTCAGGCAAAAATGACTTACACTGCTTCTAACTCAGCCAATTCATTCTCTAAAGACGCAATTCAAGGTTCTATTATTGAGAATGCCTGCTCATGAGGTATGTCAGTCAGGATGAAAGGTGCGAGAAGCCTCTAGCTTTGCTTCCGG
>PVKA01013286.1:0-55404 GCA_004027165.1 Ctenomys sociabilis | reverse complement strand
TTCCACTGAGCCATCTCCCTGGCCCTAGGTTTGGCTTTGTCATTACGAAATTCTTAAATTGTTCTTTGTCATGGAGGCCCTTCACTTCTCCATTATTGAAAGAGAGTTTTGCAGGGTACATCAGTCTGGGTTGAAAATTGCTTTCTTGCAAGACCTGTAGTACTTTGCTCCATGCTCTTGCCTTGATGGTTTATAAAGAGAAATTTACTGTTATTCTGATGGGTTTTCCTTTAAATATGATCTGTTTCTTTTCTTTAGTGACTTTTAATATACTGTTCCTGCGCTGAATTTCTGGGATCTTGATTATTATATATCTGGGTGTGTTTTGTTTTGTTTTTTTAAGTGAAAAAAATCTTTATTGTGAAGTTTCCTGGTGTGACACTCCCTCCTCCTGAGCTGCATCCCATCTAAGGAGGCTGAGGCAGGAGGTCACAGGTGAGATCCAGCCTGGGCAACTTGGTAAGACCTGTCTAAAAATTCTCAAGGGCTGAAAACATAGCTCAGAGCAAAAGCTCTGGGTTCATTCTCTTGTTAACAAACATACAAACAAACCTTCTATACCAGCTATGATGGTCACCATTAGAACTTAGAAGTATGGCTTTTAACGGGGTCCAGGTAATAACGTTCCCTTTGCTGCACCAGCAGAGCTGCCGACTGCCCACCCAGTGGGTAGAGATGCGATGTCCCGTTCGCTGTGCCCTCCTGGGTGCTGGTGGGGAAAGCACACTATTGCTGCCGCAGCCACCTAGACCTTAGAGTACATTCTCTAGTAATCCTTTCAAAGAGGGTACATGGCAAATGAATCTTCTGAATTCTTCAATATCAAAAAATGTTCTTGTTTGGCCCTCAAAAATCAAAGGTCAGTCCGGCTGGGTACCGGCTTCGCGGGTGGAAGCTGTTCTCGTGCAATGTCGCACCACTGGCTCCAGGCGTCCAGCGTGCTCAGCGAGAAGTCTGCCATCACCCAGATCCTCCTGGCCCCGTAGGTGACTTCTCTCTCTCTCGGGAGGCCTTCAGGATCTTCTGCCTCTCACTGGGGCTCCAGAATGTCACCAGGGGTGTGTCTAGGGGTGAGTTTTCTCTCATCCATCTGGCTGGGAACTCACTGAGCACTGACGACTTCAAGCTTTGAGCTCCTCCTCAGCTCAGAAAAGTTTTCTGCAATTATTTCTTTAATTATATCCTCTGCATTGTTCGCTTTGTTATCTTTTCCTGGGACTCCGAAAACACGCACGTTGGAGCTTCTGAACTTGTCTTCTCGGATGCGAAGCTCTTCGTTATTCAGCAGCTGCCTGGACATCGCTGCATTCTTGCATGCCTCTTCTTCCGCTTGGCTCTCCAGATGGCTCACTCCTCCTTCGAGCTGAGCTACTCTGCAGTGCAGGTCGTCTACTGAACACTTCATTTCCTCGCCATTGGGGCAACATTTCCTTATTTTCTCCATCTCCTCTTGTGTCTCTCTGAAGATGCCGGCCACGCTTCTTCTGAAGTTCTTCCATTTCCTGGATTAAGGGTGCTTCTTCAGACATCAGCTCTTTCATCTGCAGGGTCATGTTTCTCTGTTTTCCCTAAAAACTTGATGACATCTGACGAAGCACTCAGATTTGCCTGTGAACACATTTTGTGCTCAACGGACTTTGCTCTAGTGATTTTGAGAGAGCGCTGTGATACGCAGTGGGATGGAGAACCTCGATTCCTTGATCCGGAAGCAGCCGTTTCCTCCACCCCCGCCTTGTGTTCCTCCTGGGTCTGCACTGACCCTTCCTTCTCCTGACTATGGGCAAGTTCCTCTTGCAACACTGAGGCCTCTTCTCCCTCTGTGCTTGGATTTCCTCCCCCTCCTGCTCTTCCATCTCAGAGTCTCCTTCTCCCTCCTCATCCATCTCTGAGCTTTCTTCTTCCCCCCAGGTTTCTTCCTCCCCCGCTGCCCACGGCCCTTCCTCCTGCTCCTCTTCTTCCTCATTCTCCTTTTCTTCTTCCTCCTCCTCCTCCCCTCCCCCCCAGCTCTCTTCTTCCTCCTCCTCCTCCTCTAGCCATGAGTCCTCCTGCTCCCCCACCTTGGGGCTTTCCTTTCACTCCGAAGACGCTGAGCTCCCTGCCTCAGCCCCAGCCACCTTCACCTCTTTAATGAACAGCAAGTTAAAGCCATTGCTTGCTGGGTCTCCAGCTGCACACTTTGAGGTTCTTAGAGGGTTCTCCCCCTTTCTTTGCATCCTGCGGCTTCTTCCTTCTCCATGTGAGTTTGCACTCAGCAAATCTTTCAAGAAAGCTTTCTGGCTGGCAAAGCATCTGAGACACTGCAGGTCTGAGAATGTCTGTACTTTGCCATCGCATTTAAATGCCAGTTCAACTTTGCATAGAAACTTGGGGTCAAAAACATTTTCCCCCAAAACACGGAATGTGTGACCCCGCTGCCTGCTGATCTCCAGTGCTGCGGAGGAGAATTCAGCTGCCAGCGTCAAGGAGGCACCCTGAGCCCCCTTAGGCTTTCTTCTTTTGTAGCCTTCTCTTCCTTTCCTCAGGTCCATGAGGGTTCTTCCTGCCCTCATTTCCTCCCCTGGCTCTTGCTCTCCAGCCTCTCTGCCCTCTCTTACCCAAAGGTCTCTCAGGACCTCATGTTCTCTCTGTCCCTCATTACTGGGCAAGGCTCCTCTCACAGCTTTCCTGACTTGGCCTTTCGGACATGTCTTCCCTTGGCTCCCACAGTCAGTGCAAGCTGTGTCTGAGGTCCTCCCCTGTGCACCTGGTTTTCTTCTGCTGGTCAAGCTCTCAGCATCCTTTCCCATGCTGGGGTCCTCTGTCTTCTTTACCAATGGCATTAAACCTTTTACTTTTTGTCTCTCCTTTCTGCTCCAGGAGCTCTCTGAATTTTTCACTGCAGGTGTTGTGATTTTTGCTTCCATAAGTTTCCTGACGAAATCTGCATCACCTCTTTCAACTCGAGTTCATTCCTGTCACCTCTCTAGGCATCCTCAGAGGCTCCTGCTCTCTTGGCGGAAGCCTTTCTTCCCCTCCTGTGGCCTTCTTCTAGTCCCTTTGCTGGTCTTGACAGCTTGGGCTGGACCTAGGGCATCACGGCTGTGTCATCAAAACTGGTTTTCTCTTTTGGAATAGTAAATTTATATGTGTCCACAGGGTAGATTTATTAATTCAAAAATTTTAAAAATGTCACCTGGCCAGGGTTGCTCCACACTGGATGTCTTTGGGAGAAGAGTGGGTGTGTTTTTAATTGGGTTGATGTTATTTGGAGTTCTATATACTTTGGTTAACTGAATGTCAGATTGTTTCCCTATGTTTGGGAAGTTTTCTGATATTACTTCCATCCATATTATTTTTATATCACTTGTACTGACTCCTTCTTGTTCACTGATGTCTATTAGCCTCACATTGTTCATGTTTGCATCATCTTTCAGGTGTTGAATTATTTTTTCCTGCATCCTAGTTGTTTTTAAGAAATATATTCTTACTTTCTCACTAGCTGCAATGGTGTCTTTAAGGTCTGAAAGTCTATTCTCACTTTCATTCCAATGGTTTTGCCAGCTTGTGACTGAGGTTGTAATTCCCTGCATAGCACTTTAAATCTGCTTCATGCATTCTATTTCTTTCCTATATTGTTTAGTAAATGATTCCATCAATTTTTATATTCTGCTTTTTTTTATCAGTGTCTTTCTGAGGGGCAATTAGTACTTCTTTCATTATAGTTATCATTTCTTTTTTTACTTCAGAAATTATTTCTGATCTGATTTCCTCCATACCTTTCCGCAGTTGTTTCTTGACTTCTGACATAATTATTTCAGAGACTTCAGGTGTGTGAGTTCCAATTTCTTTTATGCTAGTGTCTTCTGCATTTGCGCTGGGTGGGCTCGGGGTCTGAGAATGCATTTTGCTCCTTCTCTATGCTATTTTATATATCACTGTCTTCTGAATTTTTTTGTAGAGCTTGGATAGAGTTATTGCCTTAGCATCAGGTCTGGATCTATCAAGTTCAAACTCATCCAGGTGGTTGTGGCTTGGGTCTGGCTGCTGTGCTCTACTTCTTCCTGATGTAGCCCTTGGCGCCAAACCCTCTGTGCCACTCTGGCAAGATATTCTCCTCCTCTCTCCTCTTTTCAGGGAGTTCTGCTGCAGGGTTCCATGCCTGGCCTGGGCTCTGGGTCCAACAAGGGTCTGGCAGCACATGCTTGGCCTAGGTCCAATCGGCAAAACTTTTCAAATCATTGTCATAGGTAAGGATTTTCTTAACAGAACCTCAGAAAAATCAAAATTGTATCAACTGATTGGGTTGATATCAAATTAAAAACTTCTGCACAGTAAAAGAAACAATAAAGTGAAAAAGATCAATGTAAGAGTGGGAAAAATATTTGTCATCTATTCCTGAGTTGACTAATAACTAGCATACATGAAGAACATGAAGTTGGAATCTCTGACATAAAATGCTCAATCAGGGATAGCCAGATAGCTCAGCAGACTAAAGCTCCTCCTTAGACAGCTTCAGGAATGTCTTATACATTGATACTGTCATCATCTTGAAACTATCACAAATATATATGCATGCATAGACATACATATGCATATATATACATTATATATATATAATTGGAACATATAAGTATATAAAACAAACATTAAGGCATCTGAAAGGACAAAGATTGATCCACAATAATAGTAGATTTTAATAACTCACTTTTTTGTTCTGGTGGAACCGGGGATTGAAGTCAGGCCCTTGCTCTTGCCAGGGAAGTGCTTATTCCACTGAGCTATCTCCCTGGCTCCAATAGTTTTTTGTTTGTTTGTTTTGAAGAACCAGGGATTGAACTCAGGCCTGATACCACAAAGAAAATAAATAAACAAATAAATAAATAAATAAATAAATAGACAAGTTAAAATGGTTGCGCAGCTGAATTCTAATGAATCTTCAAAAAAAAAAAAAAAGTTAAAACCACTCTCAAACTCTTCTAAAATTTTTATAAGGATGAAATAATACTAAATTCATTATACAAGATGAACATCATCATGATGCTAAAGCCAGACAAAGACGACACAAGAAAAATTTTCAGATTAATGTTAGTGATGGACAAAGATGAAAAAAATTCCTCTAATTATATTCAATAGTACTCTAAGTGAGTCAGTCATCATAATCAAATAGGATTTATCTATGAAATACAAGATTTGTTCAACAGACACAAGTCAATAAATTCATTCTTCCATATTAACAGAATAAAAGACAAAAACCATATGATCATCTCAATAGATACAGAAAAAAATTAGATAAAATTCAATATCCTTTCTAGACTTTTTTTCCTTTAAATATGTCTTCCTACTTATGGGAGTAATGTTCCTTAACAAAAACATAGCTCACATGCCCTGCCAGTCCCCCTAAGGGCACCCTGAGACAGTGACTAAGACTGGGTGTGGTGGCACACCCCTGTAATCCCAGCACTTGGGAGGCTGAAAACAGGGGTATCACTATGAGTCTGATCTGTGTAGTGAGACCCTGTAGACCCTGTACTAAATATATATGTCTCATAAATGACAATGCTACAACTGACATTGATAATCAATCATAAAAATTTAAAGCCTTTTCCTTAAATTTTACAAATTATACAAGGATTCACACACTAACCATTTCTTTCAACATAGTGTTAGAAATCTTAACCAAATGAGACAAAAAATTGATAAAGGCCATCCAAAGGTCGGAAAATGTGGAGAAAATTATTTCAGTTTACTGACAGTATAGAAATTCTGAAGACTCTGTTCCTCCCAAAACTATCAGAATTTAATAGCAATTTCAATAAAGTTGTAATACATATTAATTATTATCTAGGGCTTAGTACAAAAGGTAGAATCCATTGCAAATTGATACTGGGATAGTGATTTGAGCTGATGAGCATGTTTTAAACATGAATTGCGATGATTAGTTTCAGAACTCAGTAAATATACTAAAAGTAATTGAATCATTCCCTTTCAATAGCTGACTTATAGTATTGAAATTATACCTTAATAGGGCCAGGGAGATGGCTCAGTGAAATAAGTGCTTCCCTGGCAAGCACAAGGGCCTGAGTTCAATCTCTGGTTCCACCAAAAAAAAAAAGAAATTATTTCTCAATAAAAAAATTTTTAGAAAGTAATGCTTGTGTGTAGTTTATTAACTATCTCTCCTCTGTGACAGGTAGGAGATATTCTTTATTTATAAGCAAGAAAATGTGCCACTAAAATAATTAATCTTTAACTTTTCAAAGAAAAATTTCCAATTCAGAAGTAAAGTTATTACTGAATACTTTTCCTGAAATTTCACACCATAAGCTTATGATTCTTTAAATAAAAAATTCTTGTAACAGTTTAGTGCTTTATGTAACATATGTAATATGACATATATATTCTGTGCAGCATCTTATTTGGTTATGCGTTTATCTTAGTCCAGAAGCCAGATATGCAGACTAAAAAATCAGTAATTTTTACACCTTTTATTAACTATTAAAAATAACTATAATTTAATTTATATATTCCATGCTAATTCATTGTAAAAGTAAATTAGTAATTATTTTTGCCTAAACTTTTATAACCCTTGTGACCTACCAGATAATTTTTACAACACATATTTAAATTTGTAGTCATTTTTATTTCTACCAGCAGGTGGAACCCTTTAGATTTATTTTGACTGCACTGTATAAACTTTTGTGATTACTTCGTACTTCTAAGAATTATTTTTTCTTTGATTTCTCATTTATTTCTAGGCCAGAAAATAATGATACTACATAAGAATGGCCATTCTACATCACCTATATAAATCTCTACATGAATGACATTCATATTATCATATACTATTTGTTACACAACACTTGTTATAGAGTGAAATTAAGATAGTCTTTATACTTTCAATGGTAGGAAAATACATAAAGTAAAAATAAAGAGGTCCTTACCCTTCAGATTAAGTTTCATAAACTTTTTCTGTAAAGAGTCAGATGTTAAACCTTTTAGAATTTGTGGACCTTAAAATTTCTATTAAAATTACTCACTGTTAGAGTAGTACAAAAACAAGCATGGACAATAGGTTAAAATAAAAAAAAAAGCAAGATTATGTTCCATAAACAAATTTTATATTCAATAAGTCAAAGAAATCTTGTCTTTGGTTCATAATTTTTAACCAACCTGTGATCTAGGCCTGTGACTCCTAAACTTGCATGGGTCTCTGAATCACCAGGACGTGATAAAAATTTAGATTACCAGACTTGATCTCCAGAGTTTCTGGTTAAGCAGGTCTCAGGAAACACTAGAATCTGTTCTAACAAGATTCTTAATGATGTTGATGGCATCGGGAGCACATTTTGTTCAGAAATTCAGACTTTAGATCATATGTCACTGTTTCTGCTTCCTTGCTTCTGTAACATTTAAATATAAAACAGTTTAAAAAACTATTTGGTGTGGGAGGCCTTTTGAGAGAGGGTCTCATTATGTAGCACAGGTTGGCACTGAATTCAAGAACCTCTTGCTTCAGCCTCCTGAGTACTGGAATTCTAGCAAAATAGTTTTCTAAAATGAACTTGTAATATTTCCCAGAGATATCATTGGCAAGAGAGACAACTTGGATCATTTGGAAGTGAGACTCTATATTGAGGCTTATGCAGTTTAGTTATCACCATCTATTATAGTGATGTAGTTTTGTATTAAGGATGCTATTATAGAAAATACATCTTTAAGAGAGTCACAGGCTAAAATATGTTGACCTTAGTGTAAGATACAGAGAAAAATGACACCCACACTCAAAGCAAACATTTCTTTAATCTTAACATAGTTTCTGTATTTTCATACAAGTTTTTAGATAGTTATAATATTACACATCTAACTTTGTGACTTTCTTTTAATATTAACAGTATTGCAACCTTCATATTAAGAAATATTTATAAACATCATTTTGTTTAATAAACATCATGTATATTTAACAAACTATATTTCAATGAACTCTTCTTGCTCCCTGGATTGCAATTAATATATTTGCATATAGTTTTGCATCCATTTTAGAGTTCTTTCAATATTGACTAAGAAAAAAATGGAATTACTAACATTCTTAAGGAGGTTGATGGATACTAGAGTTGTTTTGGTTATAATTTGATTGTCATGGTATCAGAGGGATAGGTCCTTCTATTGTATTATTGGTTAGCCCATCCATTTTTTTTTTACCTTGGTTATGGACAAAGAAGTAGCTATAATTGGCTTAATTTTCTATGTAATTAGAAATTGCTTCCTTTTCCCCTTTCTTTCTAGTACCAAGTTACTGTTCCATTGTCTTAGTGTATTGGGCTGCTACAAGAGGACACTATAAACTAGGTATGTTATAAACAATAAAGAGTCTCAAAATTCTAAAGATTAGGAAATCTATACTCAAGGGACTAGCACTTTCCATGTTTATATGTGGTGACTTCTATTGTTGTGCTTCTATGGTAGAAGGTGTAAGAAAGATCTCTAAGACTTCTTTTTTAAGGCCTTATTCCTATTCTTGAAGCCCTCGTGGACAAATTATCTCCTAAAAGCTCCATCTCTTAATACAATCACAAACAGGATTAGAATTCAAATTCATACCATAGCATTTGCTCATGTTATATTACTCCCATCAGTCCTCACACACACACACACACACACACACACACACACACACACACATGCATTCATGCATGCACAAATACAACTGTAAGCCATTTGGTTACAGAGCCACACAATGACTTCTCTAACATGCTGTGGTACTTGGCAGAAGTACTTGTATGTGCATATTTCTGCAAAGTGTAGAGCAAAATCCCTATGCAGAGACAATAACACTTAGAATGTGAAACTCAAAAGAATGGTCAGGATACAGAACTCTCCAGCTTCTCAGTAGACTTCACCCTTGTACACAGTATGCCATCAAGTCATGGTTGCTGGCTACATATAAAATAGTACAGAACAAATGATTACTTCTATAAGAAACTGCATGTGCAGTTGGCTCAGGAAATTACCATTAAATTACTATTAAAGGCTGAGTAGAAAAGAGGAGATGTGCAAGATTCTGCACTGCTTGACTATGGAAACAATTTTAGATAACTGGCTCTATCTTAGCTAGATTCAGTTCTTGTTAGAGTTTATTTATGAGCAAGGCTGTGGCTTTCTCTTACAGAGCTTTTAACCCAGAGGCCCATGTAACATTATCTCATGAGAGTCACAAGTTCAACAGAGAACTAGAAATCCATCAGTTATCATTTAAATTTATTATGAAGGGAAGGTGGAAAAGAAGCAGTACATATTACACTAAAATCAAAATCCTTGTCCATAATCATAAATTTTAGGACTATTATTCTCTGTTCTGAACTTCAATGAAGTTGTTTTCAGTCAAAACTGAGAAAAAAATATCTTATTCTTGTGAAAGAAATACAGCTGTCTCTAATGATTTTACCATAAAGTGACTCACCATATGTGTTTGACCTTACCAGCAAGAATCTAACATTATAATCAAGTTAATATGCTCATTGTTCTTGAATCAATTGCCATGCCCATGTCCACTCTGTCAGATCCCATGTCTTGGCTCCTTTTATCCCTACCTCTAAAGTCACTTTCACTTAATACTTCATTATGCAATCCTCTCCTTTAAGACCTAGTAAGTTCTAAATTAAAAAAAAAAAAAAAAACTATCTCTTTATTGGGGTTCCTAGGGCTCATGTGAGAGATGGAATCATAATTCTATGCTATGAGGCAAAAACTAATGTTTGTTGAAGAAACTTAGTCATGTGTGAGAACAGGGGTGCAAGAGAAACCTGGACCTGGAAAGGTCACTCAGTATGGCAGACAGAATGGCCTGAAATCTTTCAAATTTCTTAATACTTCAGACCTAACATGGCATAGGAGCAACAAGATAATCCTAACATGTATAAAATAAACAAGAAAATGGTGATGTGTTCAACTATATCTGGCACATTTCTTAATGTTGTATGCTATAGGTGTAATAAAATGAACTCAAATATCCGCGGGGGGGCACTGATATAAGTTTAAGGAATAAACTTGAAAAAATGTCAGGAAAAATAAGCACAGAAGTGTTATTACTAATAGATAACTAAAGATCATAGGAGAAAGAAGTGATTCTGATGATGCCAGCATTGACACGATCCAACCTATAACAAATTCTCTTCTACTTCCATTAACCCATACTTGGCAACTTAGGAATGTTAAGGAACTTGAATTGAACACTGAAAGATCAGGGATAAAAACCTAAAGTGACTGACTTTTCACTAATTAGCAGAGTGGGGTGTCTGTCAAAATTAAGTTCAGTTGAAAAAAAAAGTGATAAAAATTATGGTGTTTTTTTTTTTTTTTTTTTTTTTTCAGGCTGAATAATGTGGTCTGATATTCAAACCCAAATTTTCAGTACTCCACTAATAGGTGTGGCAACAATTACATTTCATGAAAAGAATACTGTATTTAGAATGGATGGACAAACTGACTTTATATCTACATAGTGTGAATGTTTAAAACAAGCTGAAATAAATTCGCACCATGGTTTTTTAAATTGATATTTAAAAGAAGGCAAAGGATTGATATGAGAGCTTTCTATGGTCATATTTTTGCCAGCTTGACCAAATTTATAGAGAATAACAGGAGTATATCCAAGTTTCTGTATTTATATTTCTTGCTTTAACGTCATGATGAAAAACATAAAACTGTTCTGAGTTATTTTAACATTAAACACATTTATCTTTGGAATTGGAAAATGCTAATGCTTTCCTCTGCCCATATGCTGAATAAATTTGAAAGTAAACAGAGCTAGCATATTTTGGGAATTGCTACTATAGTCATCAAAGCAATTAAAAAACTCATTTCAAGGTAGTTATTATAGGAGTATTTGTTGTTATTTATATGTCTGAAGACGAGACTTCCTTAGCAGTAGTATACTATACTACATGCAAGAGCAAAATTTTAAAAAACCAAGAAGTTGTATCCATTTCCAAAATGTTAAGATGAGGTTTGGCCAGATAGCTCAGCGGATTAAAGCACCTGCTTAGGGAGACTCAGGGGTTGGAGGGTGGATTCCTGGCCTGCCATGCTGGCCCCGCCCTGAGACAGCAATTGAGCATGCGTGTGGTAGCGCATGGCTTAAATCCCAGCATTTCAGAAACTGAAAACAGGAGAATCACTACAAGTTTGATCTGTGTAGTGAGACCCTATAGACCCTGTAAACCCTGCACTAAATACAAAAAAAAAGTTAAGATGGATCGTAAGACTGAAAATATTTACATCCAACATCTCAGAACTATAGTGTTTACTGTACTACCACAAGTTTAATATTTTCTAAAAAAATTACACTTGTGATCATAAAAGAATAGTAGATTACAAATAAGTATTCGACTGTTCAGCTCATGCCGTCTTTACTTATTTGATTAGCTTGCCATAGCAATCTCATAAATTTAAAGGCTCTAAAAGAATTAATAGTACAATTCATCCTAGAATATCACCTAGTTTACTATTTCAGATGTATTTTCCAATAATTAAAGAAAACTTAGATTTAGTTGTAACATTAGATCTGTCACACTAAGTATTATCATTAAATATTTTATAGAATAAGACTTGGTAGAAAACATATCAGTATGTTAACATTTCTTCATATTTATAAAATTATTGCCATATGAAATGTTTTCCTATTTAACAAAAGAGTAAAAAAACACAGAATACAGAAAATATTATACTGCTCTTATATCACTGACATACACTTTTGTAATTTTTTTTTATTTTATTGAAGAACAAATAGCAATGAAACAGTTTCAAGACAAATTAACAGGACAGATTCGATAAATTAATACATTGCAAACTGTTTTCATAATGTTTTGGTATCATACAAGGTGCATACATGATAATATACTTAAAGACATTTTTATAGCAGATGTATCTAATCAGTGAATTAAGAGAGTGTAGCTGCTTACTGATCTTATTTTTTATACCTGAATTATATCACAGATTCAATAATTAATACTTTCTACCTTGTTATTTTCCGAGTGGTTGTCCATAGTACTAGAAGCCAATATAATATCTTCTCAAACCAAAATTAATGCAAATAAGGCTTCTCATAAGAAAAGCATGGCATATTTATCCTAACTGTACTGTTTATACACACACATCATGATTCTTTCTTTGTATACCCTATTTTTTCTCTAGACCTGTCAAAGATGGGCACTCCATTGTCATTAAACCAATTTAGGTGCCTGAACTTGGCAACACAATCCAACACAGTCCAGCATTCCACAATAATAGTGAGTTATCTGAAGAAGTTGTTGACCATAGCCATTTATAGCTCAACTTATTATTATGGCCCCATGTTATGTACCTCATTTTTATACCATGTCTGCTGGATGGCTAAGAATGAGATAGATCAAGACCTATATACCAAAAGATGTAGCTTTTGTTTCTGATGAACTCAGTCAAGTCCCCTCAGGGTTTATCTTGTAATCCTGTACCTTACTCTGTAGATTCTTTGTCTGTGTCATCCATATGGACGAGCCACAGCCAATGCTTGACCAGCTTGCTCTCTGGGACAGCTTGAGAGAAAGTTTTTTCTCCATGTGACTCTCCCCAGGCACAATATAGATCATCAATCTCTTTCCTCTGTGGCTCCATAATCTCCTTGATCAGAAAATTTGGGGCACAACTGAGTTTCATGATGTTGCAGTACAGGTTCTCCTATGTCCTGAGTCTTTGCTGACCTTGAAAGGCTAGGGCCAAAATGTTGGCTGGCCTTGTGGCTCTTCTATTTCTCCATCTCTGATTTGTGAACTTAGGTTGTTAACCATCCAGAAGCAAAGCTGATTAGTACCCTGCAGCATATGCCGTTCAGTTTGCCCTAACTATCTGACTCAATTCTTTTTAGTTGTTGTACATTTATATTTATATTTCTTCTTTTCACTTCTTATACTAGAGAGACTATACCATATTTGCACATGTGTGTCTGGTTTATTTCACTTATGAGTAGATGTTCAAGTGGCATCCATTCAATATAAATTCTTCAAGTTTATCATTCTTTACAGCTGAGTAATACTCCATTATATAGAAATACCACATCTTTTTCAACCATTCCTCATGTGACGGACATCTTGATTGTCTCCAAGATCTTTCTATCACAAATTATGCTGCTATAAACATAGGTACCCCTATATCACTATGATATGATTTCAGTTCCTCTGGGAAAATTTCCAGTTGGGGGATAGCTGGCTTGAATGGAATTTCCAGTCCTACTCTTTTGTGGAGTCTCCACACTGACCTCCACAATGGTTGCACCAGTTTACCTTCCCACCAGCAGTGGAGAAGTGTTCCCTTTTCCCTGCAACCTCGCCAACATTTGTTGTTGGTTGATTTCCTTATGGTAGCCATTCTTTCTGGAGTGAGATGGTATCTCAGTGTTGTTTTAATTTGTATTTCGAATATGGCTAGCAATGTGGAGCATTTTTTCCTATATTTATTTGCTTCTTTAATTTCATCCTGTGAGAAGCATGCATTCATCTCAGATGCCCATTTCTGGATTGGGTCTTTAAATTTAAGGACTCTAATATATCTTAGTTCTGTATTCTAGACAGCAGACCTTTGTCTGATTCATTATTAGTTAGGAGTTTTTCAAAATTTGTGGGTTGTCTTTTCACTTTGTTAACAATTTCTTTTGACGTGCAGAAACTCCTCAAGAAGAGCTGATCTCAGTTGTTGATTCTTTCAAGTGCTTCCCATGTGAATATATGTTCAAGAACTCTTTACCTTCCCCTGTGTCTTCAAGAGCTCCTCCTACTTTCTCTTCCAGGAGATTGGGTTTTTCTGTTTTAATGTTTAGATCTTTAATCCATTTTGACTGTAGCATAGTACATGGTGATAGAGCTGGGTCAAATTTTAGTTTTCAGCATGTAGAAAGCCAGGATTTCCAGCACCTTGAGGCTCTCTTTCTTCCAGTAGGCTTGCTTGACCCCTTTGTTGAAGACCAGATGGCTGAGTATGATTGTAGTTGCCTCTGCATCTTCTAATCCATTCCATTGATCTTCAGGTCTATTTCGTTGCCAACAACATGCTGATTTTATCTCAGTAGCTTTGTAGTATAATTTCAGGTCAGTTATTGTGATGCCTCCTGCCTTGTCTTTATTGGTCAAGATTGTCTTTGCTATTCTAGGTCTTTTGTGGCACCAAATAAAGTTTAGGAATGATTTCTCCAGGTCTGGGAGGTATGCTGGTGGCACTTTGACAGGGATTGGATTAAATCTGTACAGCAATTTTGGGAGTATGGCCATCCTCACGATGCTGGTTCTTCCTATGCAGAAGCATGGAATACCTTTCCATTTTCTGAAATCCTCTATAATCTCTTTTGTTAGGGTGTTGTAATTTTCCATGAAAAAATCTTTGACTTCCTTGGTTAAGTGAATTCCAAGGTATTTCATTTTCCGCGGTGCTATTGTAAAAAGGTATTGTTTCTATAGTTTCCCTTTCAGTGTGCTTGTTATCTGTGTAGAGGAATGCTATTGACTTTTGAGTACTGACTTTGTATCCTGCTATGCTCCCGAGTTTCCATATCAGTTCTAGTAGTTTCTTGATGGAATTTTTGGGGTCTTCCAAGTAAAGTGTCATCTCATCTGTAAATAGGGATAATCTAACTTCTTCTTCACCTATTCTTATTGCTTTTATTTCTCCCCTTTTCTAGTGACTGTTGCTAAGTATTCCAAGACTATATTGAATAGAAGGGGTGATAGAGGACATCCTAGTCTTGTCCCTGATTTAAGAGTAAAACATTTCAGTTTTTCCCCATTTAGGTTTATATTAGCTTTCAGGTTGTCATAGATGGCTTTTATCAAGTCAAGGTAGAGTCCATCTATTCCAATTTTCTGTAGGACCTTGAACATGAATGAGTGTTGGACTTTGTCAAAGGCTTTCTCTACATCAATTGAGATGATCATGTGGTTTTCAGATTTCAGTCTATTAATATAGTACGTTACATTTATAGATTTTCAAATATTGAACCATCCTTGCATCCCTGGGATGAATCCTACCTGGTCATGGTGTATGATCTTCTTGATGATTTGCTGTATTCTATTTGATAGGATTTTGTCGAGTATTTTTGCATCTATGTTCATGAGGGAGATTGACCTGCAGTTCTCTTTTTCAGTTTTGTCTTTCCCTGGTCTTTGAATCAGTATAATACTTGCCTCCAGAAATGATTTTGAGAGGACTGCTTCCTTTTCAATTTCATTGAAGAGTTTGAGGGGTATAGAGATTATATCTTCTATAAATTTCTTGTAGAATTCAGCTGTGAATCCATCAAGATCTCGACTTTTCTTTGTAGGTAGGCTTTTTATTATGTTTTGTATTTCACTGGCTGTTATTGGCTTATTGGGAGTTCTTGTAGCTTCTTGGTTCAGTTTTGATAATTTGTACCTTTCTAGGAATCTGTCCATTTCTTCCATGTCTTCTATTCTGTGAGCATAAAGATTCTCAAAGTAACTTTTGATAATCTTCTGAATTTCCACTGGGTCTGTGGTGATTTCACCCTTTTCATTCCTTATCGCTTGTACTTGAATTTTCTTTTGCCTCTTTTTTGATGAGGTTGGCAAGAGGCTTATCAACTTTATTTAGTTCTTCAAAGAATCAACTTTTTGATTTGTGGATTCTTTGAACTGTTTTTTTCATCTCAATTGAATTAATTTCTGCTCTCATCTTTATGATTTCTTCCCATCTTTGTGCTCTGGGTTTCATTTGCTCCTCTTTTTCTATATGTCTGAGGTGCAACATTAGGGTGTTTATTTGTTCCTGTTCTGTTTTCCTAATGTGTGAGTTCATAGATATGATTTTCCCTCTAAGAACTACTTTCATTGCATCCCATAGAATCCTGTAAGTTGTGCTTGAATTTTCACTGAGTTGTAGATATCGTTGAATTTCTTGTTTAATTTTTTCTGTGACCCATTGATTGCTGAGTAGGGTGAGGTTTAATTTCCATGAGTTTAGTGGGGTTTGCTGGTTTCTTTTGTGATTTAGTTCCAGTTTCATTGTACTGTGGTCAGATAATATGCATGAGATAATTTCTATTTTCTTGCATATACTTACTTAAGCTTGACTTCTGGACTAGTATGTGATCCATTTTGGAAAATGACCCATGTGCAGCTGAAAGAAATGTGTATTCAGCTGTTTTTGGGTGGAACACTCTATATATGTCCACCAGGTCCATTTGTTCCAAGCTCTGGCTCAGTTTTGCTACTTCTTTGCTAATTTTTTTATCTGGTTGACCTATCTTTTTGAGATAAAGGGAAGGTCTCCTGTTAAGATTGTGGTCTTAGATAGTAGGTTTTTCATGTGCATTAAGATTTGTCTTTCATAGTTGGTTGCTCCTGTGTTTGGTGTATAGATATCTATAAGTGTTACCTCTTGCTCTTCAATTTTTTCCCCTAACCAGTATACAGTGGCCTTCTTTGTGTCGTTTTATCATTCCTCGTTTGAAGTTGAGACTGTCTGAGAACAGAATTGCTACTCCTGCTTTTTTCTGAGGTGCCGGGGCATGCTGTGTTATTCTCCTTCCTTTGACTTTGATCCTATGAGCATCCTTTTGAGTTAAGTGTGTTTCTTGTGTACAGCATATTATTGGATTTTGTTTACTAATCCACTGTGGCAGTCCATTTCTCTTAATTGATGAATTGAGTCCATTTACATTGATGGTTATAATTGAAATGTGTTGACTTGTGTTTGTCATGGTATTTGCCTACTGTTGTTTACTCCTTTGTATGTTGCGTTTAATTGTCTGTTTAGTGGGTTCCTTTCATTCTCATTCATGGAGTTGTGGTCATTGTGGTCTCTCTCTAGAACATCTTTCAGTAGTCTGTGAAGGGATGGCTTTGTCATCATGAATTTCTTTAGCTGTTCTTTGTCATGAATGTATTTCACTTCTCCATCAAACTTGAGAGTTTTGCAGGGTATAATAGTCTGGGCTGGAATTTGTTTTCATACAGGACTTGAAGAACTCTGCTCCATGCTCTCCTTGCCTTCATGGTTTGTATAGAGAATTCAGCTGTAATTCTGATGGGTTTTCCTTTGAATGTGACCTGCTTCTTCTCTCTAGCAGCTTTCAGTATATTATTCTTCTGTTGGATTTCTGGGATCTTGACTAGTCTCAGTGTGTTTTTACTTGAGTTGAAGTTCTATATGCTTTGCTTACCTGAATGTTGGATTGTTTCCTCATATTTGGGAAGTTTTGTGCAATTATTTCTGCCTATATTCTTTTTATATCATTTGTATTGACTCCTTCATTCTCATTGATGTCAATTAATCTCACATTGTTCATCTTGATGTCATCTTGCAGGTGATGGATTATTTTTTCCTTCATTGTGGTTGTTTTTTTAAGAGATCCTTTCTCACCTTTTCACTAGCTGCACCAGCATCCTCTAGATCTGAAACTGTCTTCATTTTCACTCAAACAGTTCTGTAGACTCATAATTGATATTTTTAGTTCTTTTATATCTCTTTGACTCTGTTTCATGAGTTCTATTTCCTTTCTGTATTGCTCATTCCAGGATTCTGTCATATTTTTCATGTCCTCTATTGTTTTATCCATGTCTTCTTTAGAGGTAGCTATTAATTCTTTTTCAGAAGAGTTTCTTCCCAATTGGGTTTCCTCCATATATTTCCGAAATTCTTTCCGTTTTTCATATGGTAGGATTTCAAAGAATTCGTTTTTGATTTCAGAAATTATTTCTGCTTTATGTTCCTCATGACCTTTCTGCTGTTGTTTCTTTGCTTCAGAAGCTGTTAATTCATATGTTTCAGCTCGAATAGTGTTCTCTGAACTTGTTCTGAGTGAGCATTGGGTTCCCCCCAAATGTTTCTGGATTTGATTCTTTATTTCAGATGCTATGTATTCAAATATTTCTTTTTTTATTCCAGGCATTAATTCTCATCTGAGTTCCTCTATACCTTTGTGCTATTGCTCATTTTCTTCCATCTCTGTTAATTCGTTCATTTCAGCTGAGCGAGTGTCCTCTGCACTTATTGGTGGACTCAAGACCTGAGATTGCATTTTTCTCCTTGTCTTTGTCATTTTGTATAGTATTATCATCTGACCTTTGGTGTAGAGCTTTGGTGTAGCTATAGCCTTAGCATGTAATGAAATTCAGGTGCCAGTCTATTAAGTTTGAGATTATCCAGTTATGCCTGGCCTGGATCTAGCTGTTGTGTTGTTTTTTGTTTTGTTTTGTTTTTTGCTGGAGCTCCTGTGATTCCCCTCTGTTGGTTCCCTGGTTAGCGGAGAACTGGGGGGCACAGAAGTTCTCCTTCACACTCACCAGGCTGGGCGGGGGTGGATTGAGTGCCAGGAGATTCACAAAAAGTTCTTGCTCCCATGGTGGGCTTGCGGGCAGTGGCTACAGGGAGTTGCCAGGTATGTCAGTCTGGGGTGTCTCAGGCAGGTCTCTGGCTAGGATGTTTTGGGGACTGAGGCTGTGGATGGTGCAGAGAACGCAGGGAGAAGCCAAAGGGTTTCCCTCAGACTCACCACACACTCACCAAACTTTGATGCCCAGGGAGATAGGGGAATTCCCACTCATTCAGCAGGCTTCAGGGCAAGGGATCCGAGGAGTTGCTGCCGAGTGGGTCCTGAGGTCTCAGACCTCGTGCTTGCTTGGAGGGCTTGGGGAAGGGGATCTGGGTAATGCGTGCGGGAAGAAGCCAAAGTCTCACCCTCAGACTCACCCCACACTCACTGATCTGGGAAGCCCGGTGAGTCGAGCAAATTCCCATTCACTTGGAGGACTTGCGGGCAGGATCCAGGAGGCTGGCCGGAGTGGGCTCCGCTTTCTCAGGCTGGTCGCTCTGGCTGGGCGGGCATGGGGTGGATCGAAGAGGCCGCCAGAGTCCACTTTTATAAATTTGAGCTGTACCATATGTGTAGGAAATTTGCATTATGCATCTTGAAAAACCTTATATGTACTCTGCTTTTTTCCTTGAACATATGTGGACTACAGAGTACCAGGAAAAGTGTCATTTACATAAAATCAGGACAAAATTATTGAATAGCTTTTGATAGACAAATCATTGCAATGTCTGCCATGCTTATAAATGCTGCAAATATAATCATAGTGGCCATTACTCTTCTGTATTTTAGAAACAATAGATATAAAAAGTCTCTGTGTAATCTAAACCTTCTCCAAGATACTGTTAGAGTTACACTGACATTTCTAGCCGACTTCATAAATCCAACCTTCTTCCTAGATGAAGTCTAAATCTTGGATCCTGGGCTTTAATTCACACCTGACAGTCCACATAGATTTCCTGATTCTCTCAAATAGCTACACTTTGCTGCATTTTCTACAGTTCCCCCTGTGTGTCACTTGATACTTGACCTTATGGATATGTATGAGAAGTCTCAACTACCAGTAGAACTTCTTTTCAAATATGTGCATGAGTTTTTCCTTTTTCCTTTTAACACTTGCTTTTCTAACTATTACATTAGGTTTCATAGCTACAGTTGGGACCTACGGTACCAGACATTGATCTTTTTGTTTTATTTTTGAGACAGGGTCTTACTATGTAGTTTAGCCTGATCTTGAATTCACTATGTAACCTTGAACTCACAACAATCCTCCTGCCTCAGTCTGTTGAGTACAAGGATTGTGCCATCATGCCTGGATTAAGGATTGACATTTTTGTATATGAATTCACATAAATTTCTTATCAGAGATTTTGGTTTGATGAGCCTTAGGTTGTTTGTGTTCTGTTTCAAGCTATAATGGAACCACCTTTTTGTTGAAGGGCCTCCAAGTGTCGTATGCACAGACCCACTGTGACCAAAGTTAATACATCTGTAGAATTGTTTTGAGGAAAGTTACCTGTGCCATTTAGTTCTTGCCACATGATAAAGAAGATCTAAGTGCTGCATTTATTTAGTTTGTGCTTCAGTAGGTTGACTGGAGGTTAGCTGAACTAGGTGGGTTTATGAGGCTAATTTAGGTGGAACACAGTCTCTTGTTATTTTCCTGGCTGATCAAGAGTGTTTTTCCCATGGCAATGGTAGAAGTGCACAAAAAAAAGCAAGTCCTCTTGACTGAGTGCCACTTTACTCATTGTTTTAACCAAAACAGGTCACATGGCCAGAACTTTTCACCAGAAGGAATGCAAACCCTAATAGCAGAGGATATAGCTTCAGAAGGGCGGGAAAGCCAGGGCCAAAAATGCAAATTGTCACCAAACTTTATCCTGCCTATGAACCACCTTGCTAAGAACCACAAGATCACCACTTTCTTTCCCCCCCCCCCTTTGGTATTAATTTTATTGAGAAAGAAATAGCAATGAGACAGTTTCAAAACAGGACAAAATAGGACAGTTACAATAATTAATGCATTACATGTTGTTGTCTTTGGAGTAGTTATTTATAGTACAATATGCAGACATGATATCCTGTCTGAACACTATTAGTTTGAAACTTCTTTATGAACTAAGAGAAAGTCGCTGTATATCTACACTATTTTGTACATACAGATGCATTTTTCTTCACTACAAAATGGTTCTTCATTTATATAACCTTTTATGTTTACTTTTGTCAAATATGTGTATTCCATTGCCATTCATATATTGTAGGTGCATGAATTCAGCAATGTAATCTAATATAGTCCAGTAGTCTATAATAGTTTCTCACAACTAATTGAATTGGAAATCAGGGTCTGTTCCAAAATCAAACATTTATTGTAGCTTTTGCAAGAATATTGTCTAATGTAAGTATTCTTTATTAGATAATAACTAGTTGATTCAATTAGATATTTTCTTGGGTGAAGTCTGAACTATACATAGAGAGACATGGAAAACTGATTAGAGCATAAACTGATACAAAATGTAAAAGTAATACGAAGAAGGTAATAGAAATGATGACCTAAAAGATGCCTCATGTCTTAAGCATAAGTGTCTGTAAACATCACTCTTTTCTATTGCAAAAAGGACTTTGTAAGTGTGGACAAATTAAGAATTTTGAGATAAAGAGATTATCCTGAATAACCTATGTGGATCTGATGTTATAATAATAGTTCCTAAGAGGAGGACTTAGAAGTGAGAAAAGATATGCAATACAGAATGTGGAATCAGACATTACAAATGCTTTAAAGATGGACCGATATGGGAGGCTACTTGAAGTTAAGAGACAAAGGTCATGGATTTCTACAGCTTCCAAAAGGAGGAAACCATGCTTATACCTTCATTTTAGCCTGTTGTGATTGATTTTGGACTTCCAGGATAAATTTTTGTTGTTTAAAGCCACTAAGTTTGTGGCAATTTGTTACAGCAACAATAAGAAACTAATCTAGAAACTACAAGTCAATAATAATAATATAATTAATAATAATAATCATGACATGATGAAGTGCAGAGAAGAATCCATTCATGATACCAATAGTCACTATAGAAATGGCAGTAGCTGCAAAAACCAGTTGAGTCTGCAGAGTATAAAGTTAGTATAAGAGACAGCAGATTTTTGCTTCTATTATATATGCTCTATATGCTAAAGGACCTTCCATTTCTCAAAGGAGTATTTACATTTAATTATGAACCCTAATTTTTATTTCTGTAACTTTTTATGTACCTAAGTATATTATGGCAATTAACTGAATAAACCTGTGCTTATCATACCTGAAAAGCATTAATGAATAGTTCAATGACTAGATCAGACCAGGATTTCACAACAGTGACATTTTTAGCATTTTTGATCAAAGAACTTTTTGTTGTATGTCACTCTTCTCTTGCTGCTGGGATAAATATCTGACAGAATGAAGGGAGGAAAGGTTTATGTAGTTCACAGTTACTGGAGGTTTAGTCCATACTCAGCTGGTGCCAAGGCACAGCAGCACATGGCAGAGAGCAAACTTTCAAGGCAGCAGCAAAGAACAGAGAGCAAAATGGAAGAGTAGCGGCAACAAATGGCTACAGAGAGCAAGTCTGTCTCCTTTAAGTCACATTCAGGCTATCTACCTAAGGCTGGTTGTAGTATTCACATTCATAATCCCAGTGGATCATGAGTTAATCACAAACTCTAGAAGTCTGCTCCATGACTGCATGAGGCTTTGGTTGTGCCAATGAGACATAAATCCTAACAGTTGTAGGAGGCTTTCTTATATATTGTGGAATGTTTAACAGCATCTCTGAGCTTTATTCATGCAAACACAGTAACACTGAACTATCCAACGTGATGACCAAAAATGTCTCTTTGTATTGTCCCCTGTGTATCAGAATCACCTTTGATTTCAAACTAACTCTAGATCATTAGGCAAGCTATTGTTACTATAAGAAAATATTCAAGATAATTAAGTTATAGAGTGGTCTATTTTGCTCAGAGAGGTTTCATTCCATGTTTGTTTGTTCCCATTGTTTGGGCATCTATGGAGAGGCAATACTTCATAGTGTGAAGCATGGAGTAGAGAAAAGACATTCATCTCAGCCAAGAACAAAAAAAAAAAAAAAGAGATGAGGATAGGGTCCCACTTTTTTTAAATCAAATATTAGGCCTTTATTAGTAACTAGCAGGCCATCAAATTAAATATGCCCTGACTCATGTATCATATCAATTCAGTTTTTCAAAATATCTCCATCTCCAGGTTAACATATCAAACTTCTGAGAGCTCAAGTATATGAAGGCCTCTGTAGTATAGCAGGGAAATGTACCTACCAGATTTAAGATTCTGTTTTATGCACATGGGCACTGGTCACAGTAATCTCTGCAGTAATACCCGTAACTTCCAAAACAAGTATGTTTGTCACAAGATCCTGAACCTTGTTTAGCCAAATCTTCTACTGGGAAAGCAACAGAAAGACCTGGGGCAATCATGCCCACTTGCAGGAGGACTGGCATTCTAGGGACTCTGGATGTGTTTCTGGAATCTTTTTGTTTTTAAAGTCATGTCCAACACCACAGTAATTTGGAGAACTCCCACTGGGCCCCATCCCTGGAAGGTTCTACTCCTTTCCAGTAGTAGCTTTGCTAAGGATGAAGCCTTGAACACACGGACTTTTGGGGGCATTCCAGATCCAAACTATAATACCTATTCATCTTGCCTGATATAATGCTTTTTATTAAGAGTGATTACTATTATTGTGGTTTTCATGTAAACTAACTTCAGAAGGGAGGGATTTTAAGAGAAGCTTCCAAATTTTAAGATAAGATATAAGTTTATTCCCTAACATTCACTAGCTGTGTGACTGTGATGAAATTTTTAAACTATTCTTTTTGGTCAGTCTTATCTGCAAAATAGAAATGTAAACAAGAATATATACTGAATGAATTTATTGTGAGGTTTACATTAGGTATGTACTGTGTGCTTAGAATAGGAGTCAGCAAACCTCTTCTGTAAAGGGACGAATAGTAAATATTTTAGGCATTGGGACCACATAGTTTTGTTGGCTTGGGGATTCACCTGACTGGTAGAATGTTTCCCTCAAAAGAAGTCCTAATCACTTTTCTAATTGCTGAAAAAAATTTTCCAACACTCAGGGCTGGTATGTGGCTCAGTGTTAGAGTTCTTGCCTTGTATGCATAAAGCCCTAGGTTACATCCCCAGTACCACCAAAAACAAAACAAACAAACTAAAAGAGAGAACAAAGATTCCCAGTGCTCAAAGTTAAGGGAAGACAGGTTTATTTGCCTTATAGTTTTAGAGATTTCAATCTTTTATACTCTACTGTCTCAAAAGCAAAGTAGCATGGCAGAGGAGCACCACAGAGGACAAAAGGTTCATGGCATAGCAGGATAGCAGGCAGAAGACAGCAGCAGAATCTTTTACTCCACCTAGGCTACAAGCCTTTTGGGTGGTGACACCCATACCTAAGGGCTTTTATCTTCAGTAAATCCATTCTGCTACACCCAACACTATGCTAATCCCAATCGGTGAGCTACTTTAGTACCCCACACCCTTAAACCCGTATTACACACCTTAGAACCAGCAAGCTCCAAAAAAGCCTAACTTATGCCTTTGGGGTGCATCTAGATAGGAGCTATAATAAAAGGTAATCTGTACAGATAATAAATCTCTATCTGAAGGCACTGAATGCTTCAGAATCTTGCTCATCATGTATATATGTTATTTTTTTCAGGATGATTGCAGTGGGGACACTGCATTCTAAAGAAAGTAGAGAAACCTGCAAATCAAATTTATAGTTTAGGCTTCTTGAAAAATTTGTTGAAGTGGTGAGGAAAACATTGTTCATGGTTTCACCTGTAGAACAAGAAAATTGGTCCTTGAATAGTCTAAAGTCTGTATGTGATTTTTGGGTTCATTCTGCATTTTTTAAAAATCACATTAAAATAATCTCAGTAACTGCATAACTGCAAAGGCTGTTTTGTAGCAGTTACTTGGACCAATCCCTTTCTATTAAAATCCCTCCCTTCCTATTCCACAAAACTAGATTTTTGTTCATATAGGACATACTTCAAATCCCTCCTTTTCTTAAAGTCTCACTTATCTCTATGTTGTCCATTAAGTGCTCTCTTCTTTGATATCCCAGAGTATTTACTCACTGTGTTTACTACTATTTTCGTGTTAGTTATGATTCCTCCTGTAACATTGATGCATGCTTGTGGAAGAGTCAGCCTAAATGAATTAAAAATTTAATCACAGTTTATGCATCCCTTCCTCCAGCTCCCACAAATACTTATTTTTCCCAAAGAGAAATAAATCAAAAATGGTCCCCTTACCCAAGACTAACTAATCCATGCAATTGCCCAATGGCTGGCTGAGAAAAAACAGCTTAAATGAGGTTTGAATACTTACATAAAACAAGCATTTGTCTTCATGAACTTGAATTTATATTTTAGAAGAAAAAGAGAGCAGAAGACAAAGAAAACCTACAGAGTAGCTATGTCACATTAATGATAAAGCAGTGGTGCATAGGGTTCTTGTTTTTAATGATTTGGATGTTACAGGGTGTTACCACACAGCTCAGACTTATAATGATCCTCCTGTTTTTCAGCCTGCCCAGCACTGGGATTACAGACATAGGCCACAATGCCCAGACTCTGTGGCCTGCTTAGCCCACCCTGGGGGCATGACTGGCACAGCCTGTGGTACTAGGAATGGAACTCAGGTCCCTGTACCTGCCTAAGCCAGCTCTTTAGTTGGCTGAGCTATCTCACCGGCCTTATGGGGTTCTTTTAGCTGTCTTAAAATTAAGAAACTTTAAACTCTTTATCTTCCTATGGTGCCAAGGCATGGCTCTGATATCTATGTTGGAATTTCATGAAATCTCATCTCTTAACATTACATAATTTCTGAAGAGACCATATGATTGAAAATGAAAATAATCACCTAAAATGCCAGTAATTTCCTGTTCTTGTTCCAGGTTGTAAGTTATTTAATGAAGCTATCAACTTTTTGCCCTCTTTGAGGGAATAGATATTATGTATGTTTTTAATAAAACTAGCTCAGTCAATATATTTAGATCCTCAGGAAGAGCATAATAGATTGGATCAACAAAGGTCCTTATACTTTTTAAAAACAATTTTTAATTTATACCAAATTTTTTTCGAAAGTGACAGCTGATATTTTTTCTTTCAGGTATGGGATAGCCTACAACCTGTCTTCCAAGATACAGAAAGAACAGAATAGCTTATCTATTATTTTCTCTTGCATTTCATTTATCTTCACTAAAGACAGAGAATCAGCCAGTGACTTCCTTAGACCACAGAACAATGTATCTGCTGGCAACTTGTCATGCCTCAGCCCTCTGCACAAATAACAATCAACCTTGGCAGGGTGTGGAGGGGTGGTTATGGAGAACCACAGTGGAAAATGAAGGTGACCCAGAAAATACTACCTAAATGCTTATGTGTATATTCTCCCTAAACTAGCCACACTTACTTTGGAGAGTGGAAATTGTAAATGAAAATCCAGGTTTTGCTATTAAAAAAAAAAAATTTTTTTTTTTTTTTGGTGGAACCGGGGATTGAACTCAGGCCCTTGCACTTGCCAGGGAAGTGCTTATTCCACTGAGCCATCTCCCTGGCCTCACTATTCAAAAATTCTAAGGTGTACGTATTGTAGTTTATGTGTCCATGGAAGTAGACAAAATTAATTTCCATCTGGGATACAAAACAGGACAATTAGACATGTGCTCTAAAGTATATTGGGGGCATACTTAATTTTATTTTGCTTTCCTATTTACACTTCACAGATGTTACATTTTTTAAAGATTGAAAGCTTATGGCAAAACTGCATTGAACAATTCTGTTAATATCATTTTTGACTCATTTCATGTTTGTTTCATATTTTGCTAATTCTAGCAATATTTCAAATTCATTATTATTATATCACTTAGGGTGATCTGTAAGCACTAATCTTTGATGTTACTTTGTAATTGTTTTGGGGCACCATCAAAGCTACCCATAGAAGATGGTAAATTTAATAAATGTGTATGTGTGTATGTCCTGATTGCTCCTCCAACCAGTCATTTCTCCATCTCTCTCCAGCTTCTTTGTCCTCATTTCCTATGACACAATGATACTGAAATAGCTATACAAGAGCTTCCAATTGTTCAAGTGAAAAGAAGATTCATACATAATCTCACTTTAAATAGAAAGGTGGAAATGATTAATAAGGAAGTGTGGCGGATAGCTAACAGGTGGTCAACTTGCTACACCCAGCTGAATTAAACTAGCATGGTATTGGGTACAGGAGTCCCACCTGAGTAAGGGTTCTTGCCAGCAGTATAAAGGCAGAACAGGAGAAGCTGCTGAAATGCTGTTAGAGATTCTATTTCGAGAATCTTTTGGAAGCTGCTAGTTCTCTTGGGCTGTTCTGCTGGAGGAGCTTGTCATGCTGCCTTTCCCGATGAACTTTGGAGAAGCTAGGGTCCTCATCTTGAGCATCAATTCCTGGCTCTGGAGGGGAAGATGGTGCACTGCTCAGTCTCTTGAAGCTTGTTGCATTGGCTTTCCTGTTGGGAACTAGGCTTTCCTCATCACTGGAGTAGCTCAAGACTCATTGTTGCTGAGGATGGCTGTGGTACTTTTCGGGAAGCTCTGGTGCTTACCTCGAGGGTTGCTTCCTGGCTCCAGTTCATAACCCTCAGCTTTCTAGAACATATCCTTCATCCTGCTGGCATAGACTTCCTAGCTTCCACCACTGACCTTTGGGCCTTTCCAGCACATATCCATGAAGCAGGCCTGCATGGGCCTTTGTTGTGGGCTGTAGGCCTCCAGCTGGACTGGTGGGAGGCACTGCTATGAACTCTAGGCCCTCAGCTGGATTCATTAGTGTTTAGTGTGTGGATAGATCTCCTGCACTTGTAGTATGTTATTCTTGGATGATTTATTACAAAATACCATTACAAAATGTATCCTGTACTATATTGTTCACCTTGCAAAAAACCCCAAACCATAACAGGAAGGTATGTCAAAAGCCCAAGTAGGCTGTCAGACCTTTTGCTCCAGCTAGCCAAGTGGCAAATAGAAAGCAAAAGTTCTTGAAGGAAATTAAATGGGCTGCTCTAGTCAATACAACAATAAAAAATAATAATCGTAATTGCTGTTGTGGAGAAAATTTTAGAGATCTGGAGAAAGGAGTAATATTAGAAGACTAACAGTTATAACATTTTCTTAGGTCAAAGCCTAATCTAAATATAGAACAAGAAGAATTCTGGGCTGGAGAGATAGCTCAGGCTGGAGAGATAGCTCAGTGGCATAAATACCTGCCTGGCAAGCTCAAGGTTAGATGCCTGGTACCACATACCATGCTGGCTCTAGAACAGGGCATGTTGGCACACACCTATAATCCCAGCTCTGGGGAGGCTGAGAAAGAAGGATCATTATGAGTCTGAATTTCATTGTGAGGTCCTGTATCAAAAAAATAATAAATAAATAAATAAATAAATAAATGGTTTAAAAATAAGAATTCTATATGAAGGTAAGAGAGGTAAGGAATATTTAAAAGTTTAGAGCTGACAGAAATTGACTCATGAGGTTTAAGAAAAGAAGTATCTGTAACACAAAAGTGCAAGGTAAATAAGCAATTACCGTGTAGAAACTTCAATACATTTTTCAGAAGATTTAGAGAACTGTGGAAGATAGCTACACTAAAGAACAAATGTTCAGTGTAAGCAAAGGAAACAGACTTATATTGGAAGATGGCATCTACTCATAGCTATAGAAGTCAAAGCCTGGTTTCAAATTTCAAAGGACTGGCTTTTTTTTTTTTTTTTTTTTTTTGGTATTGGCTAATGCAGCTGGTGACTTTAAATTGAAGCCAGTACTCATTTACCATTCTGAAAAACCAACAGCCCTTAAGAATTATACTAAATCTACTCTGGCTGTGTTCTATAAATGGAATTACAAAGACTAGATGACAGCACATCTGTTTACAGCATGATTTACTGAACAGTTGAAGCGTACTATTAAGACCTACTTATCAGAAAAAAAATTCCTTTAAAAATATTATTGCTTATTGACATTGGACCTGAGTACAAAACAGCTCTGATGAACATGTATAATGAGATTTCTTTCTTTCTTTCTTTCTTTCTTTCTTTCTTTCTTTCTTTCTTTCTTTCTTTCTTTCTTTCTTTCTTTCTTTCTTTCTTTCTTCTTTCTCTCTTCTTTCTTTCTTTCTTTCTTATGTATTAGTACAGGGTGCACAGGGTCTCACTACACAGATCAGGCTTGTAGTGATCCTTTCTATTTTTTTTTCCATTTATTTTTATTTTATTGAAATACAAATGTCAATCAGACAGTTTCAAAACACCATAACCATACAGAGTCGATGAAATAATACATTGCAAACTTTTCACAACTATCTGGCATTGTACAAGGTGCATACATGATATTATATTTACAGGTTTTTATATAGCTGAATTATATCAAAGATTCAATAATTATTTACCTAGTGGATGACCATAGGATCCTTTCTATTTTTTCAGCCTCCCAAGTGCTGGGATTACAGGGGTATGCCACCACTCCCAGTCTGTCTCAGGGAGCCCCTAGGGCGAGGCCAGTACAATGGAAATCAAACCTGGCTGCTGCACTCTGCCTAAGCAGGCGCTTTAGTTTGCTGAGCTATCTAGGTGGCCCCCATTTTTACTTTCAAGTTGTTTAAAAATGGTTTTGTTTCTTTCTTTCTTTTTAATTTGTATTTTTAGGGAAGGGTCTACAGGTGGTTTAGGGTCTCACTAATAGATCGGACTCAGTGATCCACCTGTTTACAGCCTCCCATGAGCTGGGATTACAGGCATGCGCCCCCATGCCCAATCTCAATTGCTGTCTGGTATGCTCCAGGGAGGGGCTGGCATAGCAGGCCTGGGGATAGACCCCTGGCCCCTGCACCTGCTTGCAGGTGCTTTACTCTATTAAGCTATTAAAAAAAAAATGTTTTATGACTACTGATTCTCCTGATGGGTCTGTGCAAAGATTATATTAAAACTCCTTTGGAAAGGAATCACCATTCTA
Source organism: Ctenomys sociabilis (assembly GCA_004027165.1). NCBI lineage: Eukaryota > Metazoa > Chordata > Mammalia > Rodentia > Ctenomyidae > Ctenomys > Ctenomys sociabilis. Next base: position 25,982 of record PVKA01013286.1, on the reverse strand, counting down.
AGTGTCATTCAGCACATTTGTGGGTCCTTGAGGTAGCTCAGTGGTAAAACACTTGTCTAGCATGCATGAAACCTTGAGTTTGAAACCCTGCACTGAGAGATAGAGAAGAATGAGGAGGTAGGGGAGGAGGAATGGGAGAAAGGAGGAAGAGGGAGAGGAGGAAGAGGAGAAAAGAAGAGGAAAGAGGGAAAGAAGGTGGGAAAGAAAGTGGAGGAGAAGGAAAAAGAAGAAGAAAGAAAAAAGGAAAGACTATGGTAATTCATTTAAGGAGGTCAAAACACAAACTTTAACAGGCATTTGGAAGAAGTTGATTTACCCTCATGGGTGAATTTTGAGAGGTTCCAGACTTCAGAAGAGCAAGTAAACTGCGGATGTGGTGGGAAAAAAAAAAAGAAATAGAAGTGCAGCCTCAAGCTGTGACTAAATTACTGCAATTCAATGGTAAATCTTTAACGATAAACAGTTGCTTTTTAAGATGAGCAAAATTCTTTTTCTTTCCTTCTTTCCCTCTCTCTCTCTCTTTCTTTCTTTTTTGTATTTATTACAAGGCCTACAGGGTGTACAGGGTCTGCCTATGTAGATCCTGACTCAAGTGATCCTTCTGTTTATAATCACCCAAGCACTGGGATTAGAGATGCGAGCCACCACGCCCAGTCTCAATCGATTGCCCCAGGGGCTGGGGCCGGGCATGCAGCAAAATTATTTCTTTTTATTTATACAGGGTCTTACTATGCAGTCCACATTCATAGTGATCCTCTTGCTTTCTGCCTCCCTAGTGCTGGGATTACAGACGCGCGCCACCACGCCTGGACTCCATTGCCGGCTCAGTGCACCTGAAGGCAGACAGACTGGGGATCGAACCCTGGTCCCTGTGCTTACCTAAGCGAGCACTTAGTACTCTGAGCTATACCACTGGCCCTTAAAATTATTTCTTGAGATGGTAAAGATATGTTAGCGTGAAATCTTTCATGAAAGAAGGGTTATAAGTTTGATGCCAGGCTGAGCTTACACAGGCAGCAATGTCAAGGCCAGCCAGGGCTGAATAGTGAGACCCTCTCTCAAGAACAAAAATGAAAATGAAAAACAAGAACAAAAACTTTGACATATAATAAAAAACTAAATTTACTCAAATAATGCTATAAAGCTTGCCTAATACAAACACCTAAATTGGTAAAGGTTGCATAATATCCTTCCTACCATAGTTATGAACCTTGTTTAGAAAGTTAGCAAATTCCAAAACAAAAATAATTTTTTTTTGGAACTAGGGAAACATACGGGCCCTTGAGCTTGCCAGGGAAGTGCTTATTCTACTGAGCCATCTCCCCAGCCCAAGTAAATTAAACATACATTTGTTAAAATAGTAATGCAACTAAGAAACTTCAGCTAGGACTAGAAAGATGTTTGAACACTGGTAAATTTATCAGTATGATCAATACATTAAAAGGTTATAAATTATATATCTTGCAAAGTAATTAAATTAAATGAAATATTTATTGGCAATATTTTAAATATATAGAGTTTTGAAAACAAACACCTTTAACAAAATTTTTGGCAACAAAGACACTCAGTAGTATAAGATCAAAAACTTAGAAACAAAACAGAAATGCACACAACTATAGGTACTATTCAACATTTTTCTGTCATTATTCTGGTCAATAAAATAAAATAAGAAAAAGAAAAAAACCCAATAGATTAAAACAGTGAAAAGAGATGAAACAAAATACAAAAAAAGGTCCAATTGCTTTTAAATTATATGAATGTCAATATAAGAAAATCAAGTGAATTAAAAAATGATAATTCTAGCATTCAACAAGACATATAGAAATAAAATCAATATGTAAATAGCAGTTTTCATACACATAAGAATTAACAAATAGATAATGTAATGGGAAGAAATCTCTTACAATTGTAGAATAAACAATAACATGCTTTACATAATAATGCTAACACTGTGGATCTATGTAAATAAAACTGTAAAATTGTGAGTAGCAACTAAGACTTATAAACATGAGATCACAAAGGAATAGAAATCCAATTCAAACTACCTTAATTAATAAAAAGAAATTATTGAGTCATATAGTACAAACAACAGTTATAGCTGCTCTAAGCAAAAGCAGATCTAGGGATTCAAGGGTGCTGGGGCTTTTGTTGGGATAGATATTATTTTTGTTTTAACTATACTTCTTTTGGGTACTGCTCATAGTGATATAGGGAAACCTCCAAATGACACAGGGAGAAAAACTGATCTCTCAACCTAAAAAGTACCTGGGACAAGTTCGTGTTCTCTAAAACCGAAGAATGAATTTTAGGAACAAATGGAGGTTATGAGCAGAATATATTTACTGAGGGAAAAAAAGCTCCTGTCTGAGAGAAGGACAGGAGGGGGGCCTGAGCAGTTTGTCCCCAAGAAGCTGTCTCTTCCAGGGACTTTTATAGAGGAAAACCATGTGGCAAGGCAGGTCTAAGGTGATAGAGAAGACATGGGAACTCGCTTAGGTGGGCAATACATGGGACAAAACTATGGTCAACCAATGAGATTACAAGTACCATTTGCTCAGGTAAATTGATTAAATCCAGTACCAAATGGAGATGCAAGTCACATGAATATAGGACAGGGTCTCTTCCTGTTGGGGGTTGGGCTAGTGACTCAATAGGGCTCTTTCAAGGCCATTGGTACCTGTGTAGAATATCAATCCCTGATGTCCCTCCCTAGGAAAGTATGTAGCTGTGTTTCCTCTTTTGTCCTGGTCTTGAGGTGTGGCCCATATGGGAGTGTCTCTCTCTTCCCAGTTGCAAAGTCACCTTGTCTGCCATCTTGTCTCCCTGAGGGCCTGGACCTGTCTGACTGCCTATAATATTTCTATCTAATTTAGCTGCCTACAACAGTAGTGCTTCTCTCCTACTTGAAGGTAAAGAACATAACTTAGTCTATAAAGTACCTGAAATTGATTTTTTTGATACTGTGTAGAGATTATCTTTTTCCTTGTGTTTCCCTAATAATATTTAATGTATTCTCCTTTCTCTTATTACCACGCTGTAACTATAAAATTGGCATTTATACATGAGCTTGTTTCTGGGTTCTCTGTTCCTATATTCCAGGTCACTTAATCAGTTTATCAAACTATCATTAGATTTTTCTTCTGTTCTCCTTACTTTCTCTAATACCACGTACTTTGTTCAAGACCATTACATTTTAATCCTATAAGTGAAACTTGAGAAACTACTTACGGTTCTTGTATAAGTTTCCCATTTAAATCAGACCTTGGTACAGAAAAGAATGGACAGTCTAGAAATGGAAACCAAGAAACCATAAACTGATGCATATCCAGGGAAATATTGTAAAAGACTACATACTTTTACAACATTATGAATTTGATGGTTTAAGTCAATTCAATTCAGTTTCCAAAGTGCTGGGAAATAGTTCAGTGGCATAAGTGCCTGTCTGGCAAGCACAAGGTCCTGAGTTTGAGTTTGATTCCAAGTACAAATAAATATAAAGAAAAATTTCCAGAGGTAGAATAGTTTGTCACACATAAGGTTTACAAAAATCTTTCTTAAATTGCCTTGCATGTCAATTGTTTAATTTTTTGAAAATTGTCCTAACAAATTTTGATGTCCAATTTTATTTTACCACTAACTGAAGATTTTTAAAAAAATATTCTATCATTGGTTATCTTCTGAAGTTATTAGTAAGCTTATGTACACAAAATTAGTATATCAAGTGACATGTATTATACTCATGGTATGCTTAACAAGAATGGTAACTTTCCTAATGATAATCTCAAAAGTCACTTCTTCCATTAAGATTTCCTTAATTTCTACTCTCCTTTAGGTGAAAATACTATTTATTTTCTGGTATGCAATCACTGTTTATCCCACCAAAACTCTTCATTTAGGCTAGCTAGTTATGTGTTTTAGGGTATTTAATGTCTTTATTAGAACTAGAACTTCTTGAGAGTCGGGGATCTCATTTAACATTTGAATTCAGTACAGTGTGTAAGTTCGGTGTGTTAAAATATTCCCAACTTTGTAGGAGTTAGGCAGTCTTTCTTCTATGTTGTTGTTACATATGATACATACAAAGCATAGTAATTTATTGCTTTATCTCTCTGACCTAAGACACATAACTCTCTGGAGAGAAAGCTTTTTTTTCAATTTGTAAGTAACTATTGATTTTAAATGCCCAATGTATACATCTTTAGTATGAAGAATGTAATAATGAATGAATGGGTAATAGCAGAATGGAAAGAGGCAGGCTGACTTGTTTGGAAACAAGCTAAACCACTTGGTGTAGTGCTTCTGGATAAAGCAATTCAAAGTGTAAGTATTCTCATTTATCATCTAGGAAGATTACCTTCAGCTGGTAATCGCTAAAAAAGGAAGCCATAGGAACTACACCAGAATTTGTGAAGTTCATAAGATTAACAGTTCTTCATAAAATCTTTCTCTAAACAATCACCACTCTTGCTTTCTCTATCATCTTCTGATTTCTTACTTCATTCTTATTTATCTTCATATGTATTGTTTGCTAACCAAGTAAACATTTATTTCATAATAATGAAAATTATGTGATCATAAAAATTTGATTGGGGTGTTTATATTTGTGAAGAGAGGAGCAACGGTAGTCGAAGTACATATATAGGTGGGCAATGTGAATATTAAAATTTAGGCATTCTTTAGAGAGAAGCAATTTAACATTGGGTGAACTGGATATAAAGGGCTGACTGGAAAATTGTTTAAATAAAAAAATTACAGTAAAAGACACATTGCCAGCCGGGCGTGGTGGCGCAGGCCTGTAATCCCAGCACTCGGGAGGCTGAGGCAGGAGGATTGTTGTGAGTTCGAGACCAGCCTGAGCTACAAAGTGAGCTTAAGGCCAGCCTGCACAGCATGGTGAGACCCTGTCTCAAAAAGACAAAAAAAAAAAAAAAAAAAAAAAAAAAAAAAAAAAAAAAAAAAAAAAAAAAAAAAAAAAAAAAAAAAAAAAGACACATTGCCATAAAGCACCCTTACGAAACTCTACCCTTACTCTGAACACATTCCACTTTCTTTCGACCTTTTTGAAGTTGTCCTGAAGTCTTCTTTTAGTCTTTATGAGGTGTGATAAAAATATACAGTGAATGCTGGTTCTAAATACCATACAATGGAAAGGCAGGTTCATAAAACATCTCTGTCTTCACCCACCTTATTACTTGATCCAGCACTAAGGTGTAAGTGCTGGCTCTATCCCAAACTCAAAATCACTATGAAAGGTAAAGGTTTGAATTAATCCAGGATCTCCATGCAGCCACAAAAGCTCAACTAAACAGTAAACACTATCTTAAATAGTAACATCTTATTACTATTATTGGGATTACAATAATTTATACTGCTTTTCCAATGCCTTATAATACCTACATCTCAGGTCAGTATACTGAATTTGTATAAATGTTTAGAAAATGTAAAATTTAAGAAGTTCTTTGCTGATTGGGAAAGTTGTAACATTTGAGTACATTAAATTTTATTGAATTTTCTTATTAACAATTACTAATTGTTTTGTATAGCACATTTATTACTAGCAAAAAGCTATGATTTATGTCTAAATTAAAAAATACTGGCTTCCACACACAATTCATACCATTCATTGGTCTGTAAATCTGATACCTGACACTGTAATCTTCAGGATTCTGTGAACCTCATAAATATAGTATGCAAAACAGTGCTGAAAGTATAAATGAGGTCAAGGCCTGTGTCATTTTATTACTGGGGCTCATTTATCTTATAAAATACCTCTTCATATACTAGATGGAATGCATTCTGTATGGATGTACCAAAGAAGTCTAGGTTAAAAATCATTCCATTAGGACCCTATACATAAAATCTGTAAATGCTGTTACTTTCAAATCACAAAATACAGTGATTTTTTTTTGGAACCAGGGACAGAACTGAGACCCTCGTGCTTGCCACAGGGGCTTATTCCACTGAGCCATCTCCCGGCAATAGAATATTTTTGATAAACTTTTGTGATAAACCACTAAACTTTCTAAAAAGCACAGTTTATTTCCGCATAAATTATTTTTCTTTGTGTAGTAGAACAGAATTATTTTCTTTCATCTTACTCCTTTTAAGGAATTCTTTTTAGGAATCTATCCTGGGGTTCTTGCTGGCCTTGAACCTCATCAACCCCCCCTCCCCCCGTTAATGCCTGAACACTGGACCGATATTTTAAGAATTTGGCTCTGCGGAGTGCTATGCTGAGTGACAAATGGATGAGGACGAAGGTTTTATTGAAGCAGCTGAACCGCATTTAATTTTCCTTGTTGCTTTATCTGTTCCTTCTCGCTCGCGGGATATTTAATCTTGACTTGGGTTGGATAGCTGGTACTTCAGGCACTTGTAATAAGTAACATAATCTGCTTTTTCCGATAGGCTAATAAGTCCTCCAGCGGTTTGCACAATATTTTTCTACACCTTGTGAACGAACAAATCCCAAATCCTCCGATGAGCCCCGGCACTGTCCAAGGCGGCCTCCAAAGAGCGAGCCCAGCACCCGCAGGCGGCTAGTCAACCCTGAGCGGCCCGGCGCCTCGACATCGCCGCCACCGGAGAACCCCATGCCGCTTCCCTTCCAGAGCCCAGGTTCCGCTCCCAGTCCGCGCCTCAGCCGAGCGCGACAGCGACGCCCCCGCGCCTCTCCGGCTCCCCCCAGCGCGTCTCGCCTAGCCAGACAGCGGGTAACCGCCGCCTCCGCTGGGGCATCCCAGCTCCATGGGCCCAGAGCTGTCCAGACACCTGCCTCTCACTGGCCAACGCCGCTGCCCCTCACCCCGCAACCCCCTCAGCAATTGGCCCTCAGACGCCGCTCGTCAGCCTCGGGCCTCTCCTCGAGTCCCGCCTCCATCCCCGGGTCATTTAAGTTTATCACAAATAAATAAATAAAGGAGGAAATAGAAATGCGTAGAAAGTAAAAGCAGTCTGACGGGGGCGTGGAAAAAAGAGGGGAGGAACGGAGGGGTGAACAACCGAACTTGATCGTTTTTGTGTCGAGCAATCAGAGCTCAGTCTAGTCCGGTCTGATGGATCTCGCAACCAATAGTTTTCACTTCTCTGGTCACTGAACAAGGAGATTAGACTGACCTCTTCAGAGTGGGCGAAGGTGCAGTGGAGGGAGGGAAAGTTGAAGAGCTGTAGACCAATCGCCTGTTTACAATACTGTGAGCGAAGTTTCGTCGCTCCAACGGATGTTTGAGATAGCGGATTGGGTCTCTTCTAGCCCAATCACAGTTAGTAGAGATGAAGGAAGGAGTAGTTGGGGGCGGGGACAGAGAAGGGAGGAGGAAGATTGCATTTTGTTTATGGGCGGCAACCTCACGAGGGGCGTCCCGTTCTTATTGGTTCACTAAAACGAAGAGTGGCAGGAAAGCAACCCAATAGTGGGAAAAGGTAGAGGTTCGCGGCGTGAGGCGCCCAATGTGGGCCTTCTGCCGAAGAAGTAGGGGCGGGCGAAGTTTAGGAGTTGAGGAAAGAAGATTAAAGAGCGTGAGGAGGTAAAGCCAAAAACTCTAATTTTGTTGTGGGGCGAAGGGTGTGTGTGTGCGTGCCAGGGAGACCAGGCGTCTGCTAGGCGCTTGGAGTTGGGGGCGGCGGGACGGGAAGGAGGAGAGTGGGGTGGAGCCGGGGCGAGTTACTGAGCGGCGAGCCCGCGGGCCACGGCCAGCGCCCCGCCCCGCGCGCCCCCTCCCCCTGACGCCCCTCCTCGCGCCGGGCTGACTGGCCAAGACGCCACCGAGGGTGGGCGTGCGGTTGGGCGGGAGGGTCCCGGCGCGGGCCCCGGAACGGGCTGGCGTCCCGCAGCTGGAAGTGTGTCTTTTGCCTTCTCTTTACTCTCTGCGCCCGAAGCTGTGACTTCCAAGAAGAGCCGAGGGGGTCCAGCTGGGGCTCGGGAGCGGCCGGCGGCGCTTCTCTCTTCGCTGTCCGTGCGCGCCTTGGCCCTCGCGGTCTTTGGCGGTCTTTAGAGAACGGGGCGGGGGTGTCCGGGACCTGGCGCCTCTGGACCCCGCTCCCGCACGGGCCACCCGCCCCCGCCGCTTGGCTTCTGTGATTGAGAGGAGGGGGATGGAGGGGAAGATCCACCTTTCCTTCTTCTTCTTTGAGCCACTCTGGAAACGTTAAAAAAAAAATGTTAGCGCGTTTTGTATCTTTGACAAAACGGTTGGGCGGTGTTTGAAAGTTTAAATACGGTCCTTTAGGCTGTGTGGTTTTCAAGTCCCCCAGCCCCCAAAGCTCCTACCCTTTTTAAGGATGCTAAAGAGGCAGGAGGCAGGGATTATCTAAAAGTTGTATTGATAAACACACTTGCACAAGCATATGCTAGACACACACATAAACTATAAACATTAGCGAAAAACACAATATGGCGTACTGCTACACTACCTAGTGCGGTAATCCGCTGATCTCTTAACTCCGAAGTGAGTCAAATGAGGTCACTAGCAGGAGGACAGCCCTCCAGTAAAAATTTGAGTGAAACAGGAAGTAATTTGGGAGACTGGGTGAAGTACTGTTCTCAGAATTAGCACTTGTCCAAGCTAAGTTGCTTTGTAAATATGTGAAAATTGTCTTCACAATTTTTTACCTTTAAAAGTAATCAAAATGTCGTGGGAATTTTCCCAATCTATGGCCATGTTTACATTTAATAAAATTATCCGAGGCTGTTCATTACTAAGATGTTTTTAAATGAACTCTATTCTGAAGTTTTGTAACTTGTTGCTATTGAAAGTTTTAAAACTTGTAATTACTGTTTTGTAAACATTCAGTATCACAACAGTCACCATTGACTGAAAGTATAGCTGGGTTTATTTTCATTTTTGTTCCTATACCTATTCTCAAGGATCCTCTTTCATTGTAGGCATACTCTTAAACTTTATCTCGTAAATTTGAACAGTCAAGGATTAACTATGCATTTTAGTTACAAGTAGGTATAGCTGTTTTTCTAGGGAAAACATAAGTTTTCAGGATGTATCACAGTTATGTAGAGAGAATACATGCCCTTTTATTGTATCTTTTTTTTTTCTTTTTGGGATACCGAGGATTGAACTCAGGACCCTGTGCTTGCCAGGCAAGCACTTATTCTACTGAGGTATCTCCCGGCCCCTTTTTATTATATCTTGACTATTCTCCCATGAGAGGTTTTGCAGTTGTCCTTGAAGAATTGCTGATGTTATTTACTGTTACATGCCCAAGTTTTAGTTCCCAAGGTTGCTGTTTGCTATTTAACTCAATCTTGAAGGGTTTCAGGCTTGAAAATACAAGGTGCTGAAGTAAACTGGAAAGGAAAATTTGCTGCTTATGATTTAGGCAATTGAGCATTTTTGGCTTTGTGATTTTTCAGATCTTATAGAACAGAATACAAGTCTTTGAAGTAAGATCAGGTGACAAATTTTTGCAGTCTGCCACCCTCCAAACTAGGATAACTTTGCATGGTGAGATTCTAATTTCAACAGGGGAAACAAAGACATTTAAGACTAAAAAAATTTCAAAGTTTGTTCATTTTTAGGAACAAGTCACTGTGTCAGTGTTTTGACACTACTGTACAAGAAAATGGAAGTATAGATCCATGTGTACATTGACTACTAAAAGTGATATTAAATAGAATAATTCAAGAAAGACTTAATTTGATGTTTAATGGGGGAGGGGGTTATTTAGAACTATAGTACTAGATATGATACTAGTTTTCCATGTACTGAGGCCAGAAAGCTTTTGAGACACACAAATATTCCTCTTTATGTTAATTTAATAAGAATTTCACTACTTCAGTTAGGAAGAAAATCTAAAGACAAACCATTTTAAATGACTTAGTTTGTCTCATTAGTGAAAGTCTTTAGAAGACTTTCTAGACAATAGAATATCCTAGAAAAAAGATGAGACCAAATAATTAGGTCATTTTAGAAGAGTAATAAAAGTACAACTAAATTCCTTTAAAAGATCTATAATTTAAGATGAATTTCAAATTATTCCAAGTATCTTCAAAATCAGTGGTAAGGAGAGACTTTTTAAAAACATTTGGTATATAGAAGGGGAGCCTAATGGAATTTGATTTACTCTCTGAAGTAAACGTATTTTTTGTGATTGATAGTTAAATAATTAAATTGTTCAGACACTGTTCTATACACTTGGTATATTACAGTAGATAAGAGATAAAATTGCCAGCCTTTGTGCAGCTTACTTACATTGTAATGTCACTGATAGTTTTTTTCTCCTAATGCTGGGAGAGATTTTTTGAGTGAAACTTTAAAATCTATTATCTGTTTTCAGAAAATCTTATTGGAAGTTTCAGGAAAGAAATGTGTTTACCAATTGCCAATGATAAGAAATGAACTTAATTTTTTAATTTATACTTTTTTGTTACTGTCATACACAGTTTTCGTATTTTTCAATAAGTTTGAGAAAGGGGTTATATATTTTTCAAAAATTAAAGGCTGTCTGAAATAAAGTGTTTATATTAAAAAAAATCTTGTTTTAAATTTTACTGTAACAGACCTGCATGGGCTTGTTTGCAAAGTGTGGTGAAACTAATTCTAGAATATCTGTTCACTTTTCATTAGGATTTGTTTTAGTAGTATGCTTGCAAAATCAGTAACCTCAGGCTGTGGGGATGGCTCAGAGGGATAATTGCTTCCCTGGCAAGCTCAAGGACCTGAGTTCTGTCCCCCTTCTGCCAAAAAAAAAAAAAAAAAAAAAAATCAGTTACCTCATTCTTTTTCTGTTGTGGTTTTATCAAGAGAAAATGAAAGTTGTAATTAATTTATAGGTGATATTAAGCAGATAGAAAAAGGTCTACAAAAATGCTTTGTTATTTAAACCTTTTTAAAAAAAATTCCAAAAGCTTTTGATTGGCACATCTGATTTAATAGACCATTTGTAATTCAAGAAGAACATTACTGAAGGTTTTAACATTAATCATTTTGTCTGTAGGTGGAAAAATCTTAGGTTCTAACGGAGAGAAATTTGCTATTTAGTTTAATGAGTATATGATTTAACTCTGACTTTGTGGCTTCTAGTAGTAGATGTCTTACCTTTCCAAAACCTGGGCTATTCTTTTCAAATAGCAAGTTCTGGTTTTCATTTTTTTTCTCTTTTGCTGTGAGTTTTACTTTGCTAGCCAAATACAAGTTTGGTCCTTAAATAAGATAGCTTTTTTAAAATTTTATTTTATTTTTTTGGCGGAACTGGGGATTGAACTCAGGCCCTTATACTTGCCAGGGAAGCGCTTACTCCACTGAGCCAAGTCCCTGTCCCTGATAGCTTTTTTTAAAAATACACATTTTTTTCCATACAGCATCCTCCGTCTTCTACTATTAGTACCTGTGTACTGGCATTAGCTTGCTATGTGAATATGTACCATAAGGTATATATGATTGAATTTAAGGGTACTTCGTAATTGCCTCTGACTGTTTGTGTGCAGATTTGTTAGTATATCAAAGTTGTGAATGGAAAGATTTAGGAGGAAATAGATTTTACAACTAAAATATGTTTTTTTTTTTAATCGCTAACTGGTTAATAAGAGGCAAAAGTGGTTAACAGAATGTTAATAACTAAGAACTTTTCCTATGTCTACTAATGATTCTTGATTGATGTGTTTATATATGTGTGAGCATATATTTATAAATGAGCAGTTCTGAATCAAGACATTTCATTACTAAAAAAAAAATGATCTCTGTCCTGCCCTATGGTCTTTGATGAAGAATGTATTCAAAAGCCCATGTACTTTTTCAGTTACTAGAACTTTTTTGTGAATAACATAGAATGACAAGATAATTAAATCCTTGTAAATTTTGTAATACGTTGGACTAAAATGTTATTTTGAAAGTATTTTAAAAGCATGACCAAACAATTCATAAAATAAATGAAATCTGAAATGAGAAGTTCATAGAACCTGAATGCACATAGGATAATTGATAATTTCAAAAAGTGGTATTTGTAGTTCAAAAGAAATCTTGATGTTTGTCTATTTTTTAATAGTAATAAAATCAGGATGGCTTATTCTGTTAATACTTATATTTGTAAGGTAAGTTTAAGTGTGTGTATGGAGCATTTTAAATCAAAATTTGGGGTGTTATTGGCTAGGCATAATCATTTCTTTGCCAGAGATATGAGGCTGTGAGGGCTAACCATCTGTCAAGTGATAGAGACAAAGAAAGGTTTTAATAGTCTAAAATATCCGCAAACTTGTTTTGAATTGTATTATTGTTTTGTTTTGGCCTTCATACTGTGTTGAATATGCAGGTCAGTCACCCCACTTTGTTTTAAGAACAAACGATTCAAGGTCTAGATAAGGTTATTGTCGAAGCTGATGAATCTAGAGACAAGATAAAATATGTTTTGATTTTGCTTTCATGTAATGATCAAAAACTCACAAGTGAGCTAGCCACCCACTAGCAATTACAGAAATGGTTTCAGGCATGCATATTTTTACTTACCCATTCTCAATTTTAGGTGTCTTAATTTTTTGCTTTATAGATTCAGCGTTATATGTGAAACCCATTCCTGAGCTGTTTTTTGGGGGGTGGGATGGGGGGAGTAGCAACAGGAATCCAGATTGCCTGACTTAGGTACAATATGGTGTGATGTGAAATTGAAACAGCAGATTGGTGAGAAACTTTCATTTCAAACAAATATAAACTAGTTTGTTTAGTGAAGTCATACATACACAAAACAGTAGTTTCTGTTGACAGGGCAAGATATTTTTTTGTTATTGTTGTGCTTGATTTTTTTATATTGTAAGATCACTTTGGCTCTTTCAGCAAGCAGTGTATTTCCAACGTATCGGATAAGCAAAAGAAGACCTAATATTGTTGATTGTAATAATATACTTAGATACGGCAGGCCAAGAAATTATTTATAAAAGTGCTAATTATATCAATAAAAATAGCAATATTAATACTGATTGTCAAAATCCATTCTTGACAGTATGAGGTAAACAGAGCTATAGTCAAACAAAGCAGCCAGCCTGTCTTTACTGTCAGCTCATGAATATGCATGTAGGAAAAATATGTACATGATTTAGAGAGCTGGGTATTCTGATTTAATCTTTTTCACTTCTGACTTTTTTTTAAGAGGTGTTTTTTCTTTTTATATGTATTTAGTACAAGGTCTACAGGGTCTCATCACACAGATTGGATGTAATAATCCTCTTTATTTTCAGCCTTAAAAGGGCAGGGATTACAGGCTTGTGTCACCACACCCAATCGCAAACTAAACACCCTGGGCATGGGGCCTGCACAGCACACTAGGGATTGAGATTGAACCCAGTCCCTGAGCCTACCTAAGCAGGAACTTTAGTCCGCTGAGCTATCTGTCTGGCCCAAGAGGTGTTCTTTCTGATTCAACACAAGATTTAAAGAGTCTAAATTTTTAGTTTTGGAATTCTTGTTATTTATTATCTTTTCTGTCATTTGTATGTTTCTAGATGTTCACATTTTTATAATTTTATATTATTATTATTTTGGTGGAACTGGGGATTAAACTCAGGCCCTTGTGCTTGCCAGGCAAGCGTTTATTCTACTGAGCCATCTCCCCAGCCGCTTATTTTATTATTTATTTATGTTTGGTCCTGGGCATCGAACTCGGGACCTTGCACTTACAAGGCAAGCGTTTATGCCACTGAGCTATATCCCTGGCCCCATCACATATGTATAATTGAATGTCTTATTATCAGAAATTTGTTTTATGTGTACCTTTACTTTCAGAATACAGATTACCACTGCACAAAGAAACTAAAGAAAACCTCTAACAGTTTACAAAACAAAAGCTACCACTGTCTAGCATATGTACTCCCAACCCCCCAACTCCCACATGAATCTCAGGCCTTAAAAATATCTCCCTTTCCATAGTTTGTTTGTTTTATTTATTTATTTATTTTCTGTATTTAAGCAGGGTCTACAGGGTCTGACTACATAGATTGGACTCCTAGTGATTCTCCTGTTTTCAGCCTCTCAAGTGCTGAGATTATAGGTGAGAGTCACCATACCCAGTCTCAATCCCCTTCTCAGCGTGGGCTCAGGATAGAACCCCAGCCTCTACTCTCTGCCTAAGCAGGCACTTTAGTCCACTGAGCTAACAGGGTAGCCATCTTTCCATGGTTTTAATTTAAGAAAAATTACAAATTTTCTCTTAATTTTCATTACTTCTAGTCAGCTTTTACAATATTTAGAGCCTTATAAACTTGTTTTCCTAAGAATATGTAAGTAAATAAAAATCATTAAATCCAAAGATTTTAAATTTTGGACACACTACATTTTCAAATTAAATTTAATTATTTTACTTTATTGCACATTTTTCAGAAATCTTGGATGTAGAGTTTAGTGGAGGTTGTTCTAGGTTTATGGCTCCCACTAACTAGTTGTATGATGTTAGACATGTTATAATCTGCATAGATCTTTAGCATAGTTTCTTTATCCCTTCATGTTTACATTATCACTTGAATCTTTTTTTGGCTTTATTTTGTTTTATTTTCTAGTTTCAGGTACTGTTAACTTTCCTGATATTTAGGTCATCAGGAAAGTATGTAAAATATTTTAGTCTTTAGTCCTTGCTATCTCATTTCAGTGAAACTTGGTTTCTAACAACTGTAGCAGAATAATTGTGGAAACATAGCATTAAGTATTTGGGATCCTTTATAATTGGTAAGTGTAGTGAATTTATTAGTTTGCATAATATTTTTTATCAACTCAGGAAATTGATACTTTACATTGCATCCAGTATAAAATTTGCAGGTAGGGAAGTCAGGTAGTAACAGATGGAGTTTTCTAATTCTGTGTTATATATAGATAAAAAGATACCTTTCTTCAAAGATGAAAGGTGGATTTGCTTTTTGTACCTCTTGTCATTAAGCAGAAAATAGATACTCTGAGTAACCAAGAATCATCTCCATACAAGTCTTAGGACATTTATAACTTTTAACTGCAACATTTAATGTTTGATCCTTCCTATCCAGAATTAGAATCACATAGGACTGATATATGGCAGGCAGTGAAGTTTGACATTTCATTTCAGTTTTAGTGGGAAGAAGTAGAAACATTACAATGTATTTCATCATTGTACCAAGTAATAATATTGTTTGAACCAGACATTGTTTATATTTATAATTTTTCTTCATAGTTCCACAATTCTATGAGACTGGTAGTTTCATTATCTTAAAGACAAGCAAAGGCATAGAAAGTTTAGTAACTATCTTGTTTAAAATTATACAGCTAGTCTGTAACAAATGGGATTCAAATTTAAAAGAATCTGTGTTAGAAAAATTGTAGATATTATTGTCTTATATACACAGAAACAGCTGCATAAAACTTTTGTAGACATAACTGATATATGTATATTTGTCAGCCTCAAAATTTTCATTTAAAATTTTAATTTCTTTTAATTGATTCATATTTCTTTTGCTATAGCTGTCAGACACTACCTGCTGATAAGTGGAAACAGCAATGTAGAAATTTTTGCAATTCTAAACCCTCTTCCTTTCCCTTACTAACCTACCATCTCCATGTGTTTTTGATACCATGCTCAGCTACTTTAAGTGTATGGTTAATTTGAAGTTGCTAGAAAATTTTTAGATTAACTATTGGATACAATTTTAGTATATGTGCTGCCAAGCAAGCCCTAACCATTGGATACAAAAAGTGGTATGAGTGTTTTAATGCCTGCAAATAATGGTAAAAATGTTCTAAATGTGCTTAAGGAAAATTTGTTCCCTAGTGTTTATTGAAACCTAGGAAATGTGTTGAGGAATTACTGTAGATTCTTTTTAGACATTCCTACCGAAAAGACTAGCAGAAGTTTTAGTGGGAAGAAGTATAAAAATGACATGGATTTTACCCTTGTACTAAGTAATAATATTATATGAACCAGACATTGTTTATATTTATAAATTTTCTTCTTAGTTCCACAATTCTATGAGACTGGTATGTTAATTATCTTAAATACAAGCAAAGGCATAGAAAATATGCTAATATGTAACAGATGGGATTCAAATTTAAGTTCATCTTTAGAAAACCTAAGGTATTCATCACCACCCAATCAGGCCTCTTTTCTGGGCCCAGTTTTACACAGTGCTTGCAGATTAATATTGGTAATTTTATTTTAAGAAAGGGCAGAGTAAATTTAGAGAAAGTTTTAGAAGCAAGCATAAGGTGAGATAAAGTTGTAAATGGGAGGAATGGTTGCTATGATAATCTGATGTTAAAATTCAACTCTGGGATTATAAATATTAAGTGGGAATTTTTCTAAAGTTTTTATAGCAAATGAACTTTATAGTTGGTGCCTTATTTGGTTGCATGGATAATAGTGGAGTTAGGAAGCATGTTAAAGCAGATTGTAGAAATCATGAGTAGGAACATGTCAAAAGCAAGATTAAATACCTAGCAAAGTAGAGGCCAGAAAGAAAAAGCTAAATCACTCAAGAATGAAAAACCAAGAACAAGAAATCATAAAATAAGGATAATGGGGGATGGGGAGATAGCTTGGCTTTCTAAGCACCTGTCTGGCAAGCTCAAGGACCTGGGTTCAATCCCTGGTACTGCATGCCATGCCAGCCCCGGAATCCTGGATGTGGTGGCACAAGCCTGTAATCCCAGCACTAGGGAGGTTGAGACAAGAGGATCACCATGAGTCTGAGCAGCGTAGCATGACCTTGTACCAAATAAAACATTTAAAAAGTTGAATAAAAATATTGTACAGCAGAATATTCAAAATGTAGTAGATCTTGAATTTTGAAAGCTCATGTTTATTTTTAATTTCCATTCTTAGAAAGCTAAAAGCTGACTAAATATGGGTTACCTGTATTTGCAGCACAAATACTGATAAACTTTTGATATAAAAGCATTGTTGCCTAGAAGTAGGTAGTAAATTTGAGCATATTATCAGCAAATATTAATTTAGCATAATAATCTACATGGAAACTATTTGTTGTGGGTTGCATGCCACCCAATTTTGAACTATTTCTGAGAGCATTTATAGCTTAATGATAGAGTCATTTTCACATATATAAGAAAACAATTTGTGAGAATTTGATTGCCATAAGGGATGAAATTATTTATACTTTATTTTAGTTCATTCATTACATAATTTGATCTTTGTTCTTTTCCTCATGTTCATGAAGTTTTAAACTAGGCTTTACCAACTTTAACATGGAACATAGATTTTTATTATGGAATTTTAATTTTTCTTTGATTTATCATTACAGTGAAAAGTTAAATTTTATTTAACAGTATGAATGCATTTCATATGGTCACCTCAGATAAAATCAGTGTACATGAGTTTGGGTCATATGTAGGGTAGCTGGTATGAGGCAGTGAAAAGATATTATAACTTCTAAAGTAAAGTTTAACTTCAAATAATTTAATTACCTCAGACCAAGTATTTATAAAGACTCCGAAGTTTTTAAGAAATTATTTCTATTGTTGAGTTATATTACCTGTATATATTATCAGAGTAGTGCTATAGCATATCATTACTTTCTTGGCTTATCTTTATGATGGTGTATCTGATATTTATTGAAACTTTTACTTTTAATAATATGAGACATACTAATTACATGCCATAGTGATTGTATATGCTTCAAACAGTGATATCACTGAAAAAATGTATGGTAAAGTTAGAAAAATTGCTAATATTGAGTTCATGCATGGCAGCTTTTCCTTTTTAGATTGTTAGTGATACATTTTTGTTCTTGTTCTATGACATCCTATGGTATCTAGTAATCTTATCAGTTGTATTGTTTTCATTTTACTATCATTTATATATAGAGAGAAGAAGTGCCACTTTTAGAGAAGTGCCTTTGAAATCTCATATTCTTAGTATTCTTTCTCCTTCTAGAAAGGGACTGAGAACAGAGCAGTACTGTATAAAAGAGGTTTTTGAACTGAAAAGCAACATAGGAAAAAATGAACCATATTTCAGGCTTTCCTGATATAACTATTCTGTATTACAGACTCAACATTTGTTATAAAATAAACATTTGTTATAAAATAAATGTTTAAGAGCCAAAAATCAGTGGTGGTCTTTTTTTTGTACTTTGGGTTATGCATACGTCTATCAATTATTTTTGTTACACATAAATGGGTGGGTCTGGTATAAAATAAATTTGATTTAATTTTCTTTTTTTATGTGTAATTTTACACTTTGAGGTTCATTGCTTAGGAAAGATAACATTTAGGGTTAAATTATACTGAACTGCACTTTTAAGAACAGATACCATACTTTATTCATTTTAATAGCTAGGTACCCAAGAGAGATTCAAAAAGTGTTTGTTGATCAGGTTTTTTATATCTGTCTCAAGAATGTTTTAATTTTTGCTCATTAGTCTTTTTCTTTTACTTTCAACTCTAACTTTGAAATTGAGCATCACAAAAATTGTATTATCTGTTATATTTCCTGTACTTTTCCAAAATCCAAACATCTTTGCGTACACTCATGATCTTTTATACTTTTAGATTATTGGTGAAATTTTGTCATAGCAGAAATTCCAACAAAAATATATTTACTATGATTGAGAAAGAAATATATCAGATATTGCCCATCAGAGGCAAGGCAAATCTAATACAATCAATTCAGGATATTGTGTTGAACAGAGTGTACAGAATTGCGTTACCTACTGATTTAAGAATGAAACCCAGATTTCATATCCTATATGATTCCTATCTGGGTAGGAGAACAAACAAACCTTTTTGCACTTGATAGATTACAATTGAGATTTTCGGATGTTTTATTTGAACTTTTAATTCTTTAAAAAAGTATATTTTGCAACTTGATATGACTAAAAAATGAAATTTAAGTTACTTTTATTTTTCTCAGTCTTGAACACTTTACTATTATATTATATCTATATCTCTTCTAGAAAGCAAACAAAGTAATGGGGCTGTGAACAGTATGGAAAGTAGCATGAGCCACAGTAGGACACATTTAAGCTTTTCATATTAATGATTTGATAGTACATATTGGGAAATTTACCTGAGTGGCCAGAATCATAATTTGTTTTTTTACTAACTACAACTACAGCAAGTTGATTTGAAATTGTTTTCACAGTAAAAGAAAATTATGTCTTGGAATAATGAAAGCTCAGGATTGTATTTAAATTTGCAGTGATTAATAGCTATAATATATTATGAGATCCATATCTAAGTGTACAGAAAACATGCTATCATCTTTATATGTTGTATTCAGGATTATGCTTTTTAAGAAATCTATAGATTCTTAAAAATAATTAAAGTTCAAAACTACCTCAGGACTAGATACTATATCTCACCTTCAGATTTTTTTTTCAGTGCCTTGTTTTTTTTTTTTTGCGGAACTGGGAATTGAACTCAGGCCCTTATGCTTTCCAGTGAAGCACTTATTCCACTGAGCCATCTCCCCAGCTCCTCAGATGTTTTTTAAAATGGAACATTTAAAAACTCTTCATTTGCAATCTAAGCTAACTGCTTTTCAGAATGAAATGGCAATGAGATATGTGAATGACTGCTGTTACACTTTGAGCAGCAAAACAATCATCTTAAACTTTTCTACCTTCAGGTAAGAAAGCAACTAAAAGAATATTGCTGGGGTCCAGGTTGAGTATCAGAAAGCAGCAGTCAGAAGTTGGGCCTCAAAAATCTTTTCCTGTGGGAAAGGATCAGCATTTGCTGATTTTAAGTATATAGGTCTCCCTGCAAGTTAAAAGCCAGGGTAGCTGAATGGAGTCTTTTCTATCCCTAAGGCTACAGAGAAATAAGTAGGACAGCAGAGATCTTTCACTGTGGGCTTTGGCAGGGAACTGATACTCTGTCTTAGCTTTTCACCACCTCTGATATTTCTGCCAATGAGCTATTAACGAAAAACAGTTTACTTGTAGAAACCCAGCATCACATGAGAAAAATGAAAATCAGGCAGAAAAGTTAGTTATACATCTCAGACAACTAATTGTGGAAAAAAGAGATGAAACTTAAATTTAGAAAAGAATAAATTTCAAAAATAAAAATAAAATGGTACACTTCAAGAAATTTAAAGGAAAGAATTTTAGATACTTTGAAAAAATATTTCAGATAAGAATTTCAGTGGAAGAATTGAAGAACATGGTTACTATTGAAGTATCTAGTAATGAGCTCAAAGATCAAATGCCTAAGCATGTAGAACGAAAAACACAGTGAAAACTTTGAATAAAAACATGTGAGGTTATTTATTTTTGGGGTGTGTGTATGTGTGTGCCTGTGTTCCTGGGATTTGAATACAGAGTAGAGTATCCACACTGTGCTGCATCCCTAGCCTTTCATTGGTTTTTATTTTCAGAGGTATTTTGCTGTCTTGCTGTTAAGCTGTGCTCAAACTTGTGATTCTCCTGCCTCAATCTTGAAGAATGTAGGATACAGAATTCAAAGGACATGAAGAGTAAGAATTACAGCAGGAGAAATTAAAATAGGTGAAGAGTTATACTTTAACAATTACTAATAGGAAATTACTCGATGATTAAGAAAAGGAGAGTCTAAATTTTAAGGGTTTACTGATTCTGATTGAAAGAAAAACATTTAGGCATACACTTATACAAGATTTGAATTCTAAAGACTAATTAAAACACTTAATATGCTCCTAAAATTCCTAAAGGGGAAAATATGAAGAATTACAGAATTTATATCTGCATAACTGGAAACTAGAAGATAGTGGATTGACATTTATATACTGAAAAAATATAAAACAGAAAAACTTGCTATAATCTAGTCTTAAAATCCAAAAAATATCATGTGCTAGTCTAGGTGAAAGAAATACATTTAAAGACACACAGGAATGCAGTATATGGTGATTATACACAATCTGAAGAAATGTCTTAAAATAGATAATCAACAACAAATGAGCCATAATAAAGACTTTAGTTAGAAATGTGAAAAGTGATAATGAACATGTATATATAATTCTTTGTATGTAAATATATAATGTTCCATTTAATAAAGAAAAGTAGCTCTTAACATGTAATACAACTAATTTCAGGTTCTTGAAATTAAAGGACATAATACATAGTATATTATAAGTTACTATACTTTAAGAAGGAAATAAAGTATGGTAAACTGATCTTAATTTAGGAGATAAAGGACTGGGAAGATATAAGTAAGAGAAGGAAAATGGTAGAAGGCCATGAGAGGAAGAAGGAAGAGAAAAGGAGGGAATGAAATATATCAAAAACTTTGTGTCTTTTAGGAGAAAGGGAGGGGGGACAATCTTTAGATGAGGGAAAAGTTTAATTTATATATAGATATATAGACTAGGGAAAGGGATAATAATCTAGTAGGATAAAACTTTTGTATTAAGGAAGTAATAGCATTATTGGCTACTTGTTAAAATACAAAAGGGGAATGAGGAAATAGAAAATGTGAGACAAGTGAATATGTAGTAACTGGAAATTATATAATTAGGCATTGTTATGGTTTGTGACTTGTTATCCCCCAAAACCTAATATAGTCATGGTATAGACTTCCATAGTTTGTGATTAATACATAATCAATGCTGGGATTATGGATATTAGTGTTGTTGGGATTATCAGTGTGAGTAATACACCCAGGGATAGCCTGAATACAATATAAGGAAGGAAGACAGTCTTGCTCTCTGCCTGCCATTGCTACCCCTGCTCGTCCACTGCTGCTCCTCTCTTTTTGTTCTTGCTGGTTTGCTGTTTTTCTGCTGTCATGAACTGCTGACCTCAATGTGCTATTCTGCCATGCAGTCAGCTGAGTATGGATTGAAACCTCCACAAACCATGAGCTAATAAGTTCTTCCTTCCTTATTTGGATATTGAGTATTTTGTCCCATCAATAAGAGAAAAGTGAGACAGGCATTATAAATTGTTACATTCAGTGTGCTTGGACTAAATACTTACATTATTTGATAGATAGTATTAAATTACATTTAAAACATAAGCAAGTTAAATGACAAGAAAAACAGAGACAAAGTTATAAAAAAAATTCACTGTAATAATGATGGACATAAATAGTCCAAAACAAGCAAAAGGAAAACAAAACATGAGTAATAATATTGCTACTAAACATGCTGGTCTTTAAGGTTGGATTTTTATAATTTTTTGTTTTGTATTTTTCAGGGCAGGGTCTACATACTTAGGGTCTTGCTACTAGACCTGCCTTGTAGTGATCTGCCTGTTTATAGCCTCCCAAGAGCTGGGATTACAGGAGTGCACCACCACTCCCAGTCTGAATTGCCCTTTCAGTATGCCTCAGAGCACAGCAGGCCTGGGGATTGAACAAGCCTCCCCCACGCCCTACTCATGCTTTAATCTGCTGAGCTATTTTGCCAACCCCTGGTTGAATTTTTATTTATTTTCATTTTTATTTTTTTTTAAGATTGAATTTTTAAAAGAAAAATGCATACTGTAATAAGATGAAGAGTTTATGAGGAAAATGATGATGTAAATCTGTATATAACATTTACTTGTAGTACATAAAGTACAAATTGTTGGAAAGGTCTGGAAACATAATGACTTAAATGAAAAAATATTTAAATGAAATGCAAATTAAAACAGCACTGAGATAACCATCTCACCCCAAAAAGACTGGCTATCATAAACAAATCAACCAACAACAAATGTTGGAGAGGATGTGGGGAAAAGAGAACCCTTCTCCATTGCTGGTGGAAATGTAGAGTGGTGCTACCATTATGGAAATCAATGTGGAGACTCCTTAAGAAACTAGGACTGGAAATCCCATTCAAGCCAGCTATACCCCTACTGGGAATTTTCTGGGGGTACTGAAAACATCATATCATAGGGATATATGGGTACCTATGTTCATAGCAGCACAATTTGTGATAGCCAAATCTTGGAAACAACCAAGATGCCCATCACATGAGGAATGGTTAAAAAAATGTGGAATTTTTATACAATGGAGTATTACTCAGCTGTAAAGAATGATAAACTTGAAGCCTTCTTATTTAAGTGGATGCCATTTGAAGACATACTTATAAGCAAAATAAACCAGACCCACATGTGCAAATATCGTATTGTCTTCCTAGTATAACTCAAAAGAAGAATTGCAAATAGAAATGTATAACACAATTAAAAGGAAAGCAAGAACTTGAGGACTGGACAATGAGGAGAGGGCGAGGAGAAATGCTGAGAAACATGACAGAGGCAAGACCATTCATTTATACACACTAAATGGGTAAGACAATGATCCTGAGAAACATCAGGAGATTTTTGAAAGTAGCAGTTAAGTGGTAAGATTCCCACCCCAACTATGTATGCTAATACCTGTGAACCAAGCAACTGTACTGGATTTAGCAAAGTGTAATAGAAGGGTCACACTCCAAATACCTGCCATTCTGGTCTTCTAAATATATACTTCTTGTCATGACATACCAGCTATTACTGTACTGCCCTTTTTTAAAGGGTAGTAAATGAAAAATAAGAAAGAAAAAATTTCATAAAATTGATTTTATATATACATAGAACCTAATCTTCAAATATTCGATTATTGTTGGTTTTGAGACAGGGTCTTCCTAAGTTAGCAACCCTGGCTTCAAACTCCAGACCTCAAGCAATCCTGCTTTATTCTTCCAAGTAGCTGGGATCTGAAGCATGTACCATTGTGTTTGGCTTCTTTTAGTCTGCTGTCATTCATTGCTTTTTGAAGAGAAACAGAAGAGACTTTTTAAAAAATTTATTCTAGCATTGCAGATATGACCACATTATGCTGTAGTATCAGAGAATTCTGGCAAGAAAATGCTTACAACTCTATCCTTTTACATTACCTGTACTATAAAGCATGAAGAAACAATTTTTTTTTAATGACAAAGGTTGTAGTCCTCCTAAGAACAGTCTTTAATAAACTAATTTTAAAGCTCAAAAAAAGTATTTTGGAATATTTTTAATACTTGGCCACAAAGAAAACATCATCAGTTTAGAAAGAAGTGCTTTGAAAAGTACATTTTTTTTTTTTTTTTTTACTGTAAGTATAAGTAATTTTCTAGCAGGTTAAAATTCAGGTATATAAAAATTAAAACAAATGTTTCTGGATAAAGAGGGAGTCACTTAGAAAACAATGGACAAAAATATTGTACTTTGTTAACTATCGAAAATAGCTAAAGCAGTTGTCAGAGGGCAATTGATAGATTTGAAGGATTTTGTTGTTAAGAAGGGTAGAGAGCAATGAGCCCTTGCATGGCAATTGCAAAGACCCAGATTCAATGCATGGTACTGCATGCTGTGCCAGCCCTGTGCTGTGAAAGCTGCTAAACTTGAGTCTGAGCTGTGAAGCAAGACCCTGTAACAAATAAGTGAATGAATGGATGGATGAATGGATGGATGAATGGATGGATGAATGGATGGATGAATGAATGAATTTTTTTTTTTTTTTTTTTTTTTGATGGAACTGGGGATTGAACTTAGGCCCTTGCTCTTGCCAGGCAAGCACTTATTCTGCTGAGCCATCTCCCTGGCCTGAATTATTTTTAAAAGTTGGAAAATAAAAGATAACTTACTAACTTTAAAAATTGGATTAAATAATACAAATGTAGACAAAGAGAAATGTTAAAAAGATGAAACTAATGAAATACCAAAATAGAGCAAAAACAGAAAATGTAAAGACTGGCACTTGAGAAGATCAGTGTAAGACATGAACTCCTTGTTATTTCAGGCCAGTACAAATTTTGAAAATTGACTTAAGAAGTAGACAACTGATATAAATTAGTATCAGAAAGACAAGAAACAGATGTCCCTTAAACTTTAAAGAATCAATAGTTTTGATAGAAATAAAATTATTCTAGGTTTTAGAATACTATTGGAACTTCCTAATTTCATATAATATTTATTTCCAAAAAAGCTTGAGCAAATTTATAATTCTATCTCACCAGGTACAAAAATTCTATGTAAATATTAATATTAGCAGTGGATCAAAAGAATAATGCCATAGGACATTTAAACTTTTATTTTAAAATAGAAATGCAGATATGATTCAGTAAGGGAAATACATGAAAATAATTCATTGCATTGTCAAGTTAAATGAGAAAACTTTATTTGAATAGATGGTATAAAATATTATTTTATAATTCAGTAGATACTTCTTTACTAACCAATCAAAATAAGATTAATTATTTGAAAGTATTTTCATTCCCAGCCAACAGAATATAAATTTAAATGGCTAAATCCTAAAAATAGTTCCATTAACATCAAAAAGTTGAGAAGGAGCCACAATTATTTAACATTAACTTGGAACAAAGAATAAAAGAAAGTTATAAGAAATTAAGAAGGGAGAAATAGAAAAAAAAATGAAGAAAGAAGACAAGAACACAAACAGAAATTAAACATTAGCTGCTCTTTTTCATAGATCAGTAGAAATCCACAGTACAGTTATCCAAACCTTACTGCTTACATGCATAGATATATCTTTTTCCTCACTCCTTTTGTCCTTTTCATCTCAGTAATTCCTTCCTTTTGAACAGGAGAACACTAAAAATTCTTTTAAAAGATGGCAGTCTTTCTAATTTCTTTTTCTTTTCTTTCTTTTTTTTTTTATTTTTTGGCAGATCCGGGAATTGAATTCAGGCCCTTGTGCTTGCCAAGGAAGCGCTTATTCTACTGACCTATCTCCCTGGTCCAAAGGTTCAGATTTTTTGTTTTTGGCTGGCTCAGGCAGCCTTCAGGGCAAGTCTGGTATGGCTTGAGGGTCTGTGGAGCAAACTACAGCATTGTGATTACTTTAACAAGTCACTTAAACAACTGAGCTAATGAGCAGGCCCCCCTAATTTCTTTACATGGACCTTAGGTGAGACTAGTAGAACTACCTGAATTGATTCTTTTTCATGTTATAGATTTAATGGATCCATTATAACAAAACACATTTTAATTTATAAATTCATTGTATTAACTATGAAATTAATGGTAATTGTTATATATTTTTAATATATTTTAACTTGACTGATGATAATAATGTTAATAGAATTTGATTCTACATTAATATTTGATGTTCTTTCAATTTCTT
>PVKA01013285.1:0-55403 GCA_004027165.1 Ctenomys sociabilis | reverse complement strand
CTCAAAAAACAATGCTACTTTCCAGCTTGTAGGACTGTCACGAATATTACTTGATAGCTTTATCACTTTTCAAGAGAAAGTTAAATTTCAAATTACCAAGGACTGAAAGCACTACCAGAAAGAGAAAATGACATATCCATCTCTACAACTGAATAGTTCTATTAAAGTATTATATAATTACATTGTTTCACAAGTTTGAAATCATCTCAAGAATCCTCTTCAAAGTAATATGTAGTTTCTCTAAATAGTTCATTCTAGTTTTTTATTAGCAACTCACCTGATGCCTCTCTAAACTATCTTAGATTGTGTCACATTAGATGGTTGGTCTTCCACAACATCGTAAAATAACCTTATAAGGAGAAAGTTATAAGCCAAAAAAAAAAAAAAAAAAAAAAAAAAAACATAGAAAATCTGACTTTGTAAGTAGTTAAAAATATTTATGGTGGTAAATACTGTCCTGGCTCATGCTTTATTCTCCCTAAGTTTTCAGATAAAAAAAAAAAATGTATGTGAACTGATGGAGCATTTTTCTTTTGTTTTACTGGGGATTGAACCCAAGGGTGCTCTACCCCTGACCACCACTGTACATCAACAGAATGAAAATGCCTTTCTGTGTGTGTGTGTGTGTGTGTGTGTGTGTGTGTGTGTGTGTGTGTGTGTGTGTGTGTGTTTGGTGCGAGCACGTGGAAAATCTTTAGGGTTTTCTACATGTAAGTTTATGCTTTTTGTGAAAAGGGTAACTATTTTGTTGTTGAATGTTTTTATTTTCTTGTCTAACTGCTCTTCACAGGACATCTGATACTATCCTTAGGAAATGTGGCAAAAGATAAAGGACTTTTGTTTTGACCGATTCTTAGAATGAGAAAACATTTAGTCTTCAATCATTTTTTATGATATTGGCTGCTGCTTTTTCACATACGGTCTTTATCATTTTAAGGGACTTTGTTCTATCTCTACTGTGTTTATTTTCTTCACAATCACGAAATGAATGTTGAATTTTGTTACTGTTTGTTCTGCACCAATCGATTATGTGTTTTCCCCCCTTCATTCTGTTGATGTATTGTATTACAGATTTAAAAGTGATCTACAAAGCAGGGTCTGGTGGTAGTGTGTGCCTGTAATCTCAGCTCTTGGGAAACAGGCAGATCATTACAAGTCCAATCTAGTAGAAAGACCCTGAACACCCTATAAGCCCTTCCCCAAAATACAAAAAAAAAAGATTCTGTCTCAAGACCCTATCTCAAAGTTTAAAAAAAAAAAGGATACAAGTTTAACAAGTTGTATTTCTATTCATTTTCAATGTACAACCCAAAAAGAAAATTAAGAAAACAATTTCATTTATAATAACATCAAAAATAACAATACTCAGGAATATACTTAACTAAGGAAATGATAGGCTTGTAGTCTGAGAATTATAATATGTTTCAATGAAATTAAAGAAGATACCATTAAATGGAAAGGCAAGCCATGAGAATGACTTGGAAGCCATGATATTGTTAAGATATCAATACTATCCAAGGTTATCTATAGTCAGTGGAAATCTGAACAATGTGTTTTCCACAACTAGAAATACCATCCTAAAATTCATATGGAATTTCAAGAGACTCAGAGTAGCTTAAACAATCCTTAAAAGCTCCATGCTTTCTGATTCCAAAACTTACTACAATTCTGTGGTAAACAAAATAGTATAGTACTTAATTGTTATTTGATAAATCCTGAAGTCCTGTGAGTGGGTTTCAGACCACTGTTCTTGATTCTTCATTTTTTTTTCATTCAATGAGACTTTTTGATGTGTTATATGCGACATGCATGACAATCTTTACTGTTCTCTGTGTTGTCAATTGTATGAAAGTTATGAACATAATACATTTTTATTTTATATAAAAAAGAAAAAATGGTACAGTACTGGCATAGAAACAAATTTATATGTACCAGGAGAATAGAAGAGTCAAGAACTAAATCCTTGCATCTACATGGTCAAATGACTTTTTATAGGGTTTCCAGATCATTTAATAAGATGAGGATTTTTTTCAACAAATGCTGCTGATAAAACAAGATATTCACAAGCAAATATAATGCTAAACCACTATATGACAACCTTATACAAGAATTAGGGCAGAATGGACCAAGACTTAAGATGGCGATTTAAACTGTAAAGCACTTAGAAGGAACGG
This sequence comes from Ctenomys sociabilis, assembly GCA_004027165.1. NCBI lineage: Eukaryota > Metazoa > Chordata > Mammalia > Rodentia > Ctenomyidae > Ctenomys > Ctenomys sociabilis. Next base: position 53,229 of record PVKA01013285.1, on the reverse strand, counting down.
TAAAGATGGAACTTGAGATTTGATGATGATTTCTTAGGTATGACAGAAGACGTCCAAGGAACAAAAGAAGGTAAGTAAGTTGGTCTGCATCAAAATGAAAGACTTCAGTGCATCGAACAGTAAAAAGGTAGCCTACAAAACTGGAAAAATATTTCTAACTCATACATCTGATAATATCCAGACTATCCAAAGAGAGCAATCTCAGCAATAGAAGCGTCACAGTTTCTAAGCGGTAGACAGCAGACTTGAGGATCCATGTTTTCAGTGGATTTGTGCAAGTGGTCAAGCAGCCCATGAGAACATGCTAAGCATGACTAATCAGCAGGGAAGTGAAAGTCAGAGCCACCACAAGGTTATTTTTCTCACACAGTGGAAGGCCACCGTAAGAAAGTGCAATAAACAAACAAAAATACCAATGGTTAGGAAGAATGCAAAAAAATGAAACATTTGTTACATTATGACCATGTTTTTTTGTTTTGTTTTGTTTTGTTTTTTGGTGGAACTGGGGATTGAACTCAGGCCCTTGCACTTGCCAGGGAAGCACTTATTCCACTGAGCCCTCTCTCCAGCCCCCAACATTGTCTATGGAAATGTAAATTGTTGCAGCTTGTGTGTGGAAAATAGTATGACAATTCCTTATAAGAAAGAAACATAGAATTGCCATATAGCTCAGCAATTCTACATGCAGACATATTCCCAGAAGAAATGAAACCAGAGAGTTTGATAAGTATCTCTACACCTGTGTTCATAGAAGCATTATTTGTAGTAGTCAAAAGTTGAACCAATCCAAGTGCCAATCAATGAATAATATGATTTTTTTTGTATGTTTTAGGGAAGGGTCTATAGAGTATTCAGGGTCTCACTACTAGATCAGTCTTATAGTGATCTGCCTGTTTACAGCCTCCCAAGAGCTGAGATTATAGCCATGCACCACCAAGCCCAGTCTCAATTGCCTTCTCAGCGTGCCCCAAGGGCGGGGCTGGCACAATAGGCCCTGGGATCAAAACCCCTGCCCCTGTACCTGCTTGCAGGCACTTTAATCCGCTGAGCTATTTGGCTGGTGAGTAAGTGGATTTTTTTTTATTTATTTATTTTTTTAAATTTTATTGAAGTACAAATATCAATGAGACAGTTTTAAGACACCTTAACAGGACATATTCACTAAATTAATACATTGCAAACTTTTTTCATAATGTTTTGGTATCATACAAGGTGCATACATGATATTATACATTATTATAGCAGATATCTCTTGTCAGTAAATTAAGAGAGTGTAGCTGTTTACGTATCTTATTTTTTATACCTGAATTACATCAAAGATTCAATAATGAATACTTTCTACCTTGTTATTTTCCTAGTGGTTGTCCATAGTACTAGAAGCTGACATAATATCCTGTCCAACCACCATTAGTGCAAATCTTGCCTCTCATAGGATTATGTAGAAGCACGGCGTTATCTATCCCAACTGTACTGTCCATACACACACATCATGATTCTTCCTTTCTATACCCCTTTCTTTGTCTACATCGGTAAAAGACGGGCACTCAATTGTCATTCAACCAATTTAGGTGCCTGAACTCGACAACACAATCCAACACAATCCAGCATTAAAATGTGATACATTTACACAACAGAATATTCAACATAGATGAATTTTGAAGACATTGTGATAAGTGAAAAAAAAGTAATTATGCAAGGGTAAATACTGTATTAATCCACTTAAATGAGAGACCTACAGTAGTCAAACTCACAGAACCAGAAAGTAGAATATGGGGCTGAGGAGATAGCTCAGTGGTCTAAGTGCCTGCCAGGCAAGCACAAGAACTTGGGTTCCATCCCCAGTACTGCATGCCATGCCACTGTGCCAGCCACTGAAACCAAACGAAGTGGCATGTGCTGTAATCCCAGCACTGGGGAGACTGAAACAGGAACAGCACTATGAGTCCGAGCTATGTAGCAAGACCCTGTACCAAATACCTAAGTAAATAAACAAAAAAGGAAGAAAGTATAATGGTGATTACCAGCCACTGGAGAGCTGGCAGTTTAGTGCTTAGAAGATACTGAGTTTCAGATACAGAGTTTCATTTGGGGAGGATGAAAAAGTTCTGGAAATGGATAGTGGATGACGGTGCACAACAGGAATAGAAAATGCAGATCCGAAACTGGGCATCTGAGATGAATATATACTTCTCAGAGCAAGAAATACAAATGGAAAGTAAATATATTAAAAATTTCCAATCAACATCATTGGTCAGTTTCTCTTCACTCAATGAGAAGAAAGATTTGTACTAATAGTGTTTGTGGACAAGATACCATGTCTGTATCTTGTACAATGAATAACCACTAAGAAGACAACAATATGCAGTGTATTAATTATTGAAACTGTCCTACTAATTGGTTTTGAAACTGTCTCATTGTTATTTGTTTATCAATAAAATTATTTTAAAAATAAAATAAAAAAGAAAAGTTAAAAAAAAAACAGTGGTCAGTCGAGAAATGCAAATTAAAATAACACTGGAGGGTTGGCCAAATAGCTCAGTGGATTTGTTAAACAAAGCACAGCGACCAGAAGTTTGATCCCTGGCAGTCCCTGCCATGGAAGGCGGGACTGAGATGGCATGGTGCGGTGTGCCTGTAATTCTAGCGCTTGTGAGGCTGAAAACAGAAGGATCACTACAAGTCTGACCTTGTACAGTGAGACCCTGTACAGTGAAACCCTCTACAGTGAGACCCTGTAGCCCTGTACAAAATCCATTAAAAAAAAAAAAAAAAAAAAACTGAGATTCCACCTCACCTCAGAAAGAATGGCTAACATCAATAAGTCAGCCAATAACAAATGCTGAAGAGGTTGTAGGAAAAAAGAAACTCTTCTGTATTGTTGGTGAAAGTGCAGACTCATACAAGAGAACAGAAGAGTTTCTTTTTTTCCACTATGGAAATCAGCATGGAGATTCCTTTAAAAGCTAGGATTGGAGGTCCCATTCAAGCTAGCTATTCCTTTCCTGGGCATTTTTTCAGAAGAACTGAAGACCCTGTATCATAGCGACATACGTGCACCCATGTTTATCGCAGCACAATCTGTCATAGCTAAATCCTGGAACAACCCAGATGCCCATCAGCTGACAAATAGATAAGGAAGATGTGGTCATTTTACACAATGGCCTATTTATTGGTAAGCTGTAAAACAGGATAAAATTTGAGTCTTTTGTCCTTAAATGGATGCAACTAGAGAACATACTCTTAAGTGAGATAAATCAGACCTGCATGTGCAAACACTGTATCATCTTCTTAGTGTGAGAACCTGAGAGTGAAAAAAAATGGAATCTGAAAGATACAATAGACACTGATAAAAGGGAATGAACTTTATTCAAAAGGAAAGAGTTACTGAATTGAGATGAAAGACAGGAGGGGGAGTGGGGAAAAGAGATTTATCTATGTATTTATTTAGTCAGGATGGTTTGGACAACTGTACAAAGCTCATTTCTGCTGAGCTATGGAAAGAAGCAGCTAATGTTTAATTTGTTTCATCTCATTTTTTCAATTGTTTCTCCATTTTGTCTTCTTAATTTCTCTTTTTTTCTTTTTTTATATTTTAGGGAAAGATCTACAGGGTGTTCAGGGTCTCACTACTAATGGAACTCCTAGTGATTCACCTGTTTACAGGCTCCCAAGAGCTGGGAATATAGAGGCACGCCACCACGCCCAGTCTCAATTGCCTTCTCAATGTGCCCCAGGGGAGGCCTTGCGCCTGCTTACAGGCTGTATTTTTAATTTCTTATACATTTCCTTCTTTTTTTCTTCTTCCAATTTTACATGTACATACCTAGTAATACAAATAACTAATTGGAAGACAACACTATGTATTACAATACTGTGAAATTCATATTACTTTAAGTGAAAATCTGAATCACTTTTTTTTCTATTTTCATTCTAACTTTTGCTCTCTTTAAAAATTAAAAAAATTTAAAACAAGATGAAGGGACTTAAAACTATTAAATTGGTCAATTTTACCTCATGTACATTTTAGCACAATAAAAAACTAATATAGAAGAAAATGTAGGTTTCTTGAAAGTCAGTTTTCATTATGAAATATTTTGAATCTGTTTACTTTTCAGTGAAATAAAGCACTGATTTTAAATTTCATTGGAATATTTGAAAATGTATTCTCAGCACTGATGATATTGAAAATTGCTTCTTTCCTGGGAGCAACCAATTTAGAAAACCATTTCCTTCATTAGCTTGAAATGCTGAGTGGGACAGCAGAAGAGCCCACACTACACAAGTGGAAATTACTCTACCACTGTCAGCAGTAAGGGAGGCTTCATGCAATGTCAGCAAATGTTGAGACCGATCCCTTGTCATCAGTCTGCCCAAACATCGTATCAATCCCCCCTTTAAAGTCACTGTTATCAATTGCTGTTTAGTGGTGTGTTTAGTTCATATTCCTAGTAGCTCTAGTTGTATACATGTATAAAAACTGGGAAAAGTAACAGATCAGAAAGAGAGATGATTAAAGTTTTAGTGATTCAAAACAAGATTTTTTTCAATTCTGGATTTTTCTCTTGAGATAAACATCTTTTAATTGTTATCTAATTCACATACCATAAAACTTATTTTAAGTATGTAACTAGGTTTTATTATATGCCCTAATTCTAGAACATTTCATTAAATCCCAAAGAAACTTTATTCCCATCAACCATTACTTATCCTTTCTTCCCCCCAGGCTCTGGCAACTTCCAGTTTGTTTTCTGTCTGTATAGATTTGCCGTCTCTGGACATTCTGTGTATGAATTGAGTCAGACAAAGCTATGTGCCAGATGCTTCAAGACAGGACAGCTCTAGAAGACTGCTACTCAAAATCCCTCATCGTCACTGTCTGCCTGGCCAACTGCTATTGTGTTCCGTCCTCACTCAGAAGCTGAAGAGGTTGCTGAACTTTCTCCATCAACTTGGGTACCAGCACCTCCACCATAACAAAGCTCTTTTGAATAGTGCTGCTCTGTACAAGTACTGGAGGGATTTGAATGAGATAAAGTTAAAGCCCAACTCTGCCTCCTGTTTACTTCCAAAGTAAGACACTGAGTGTCTGAACTGGACTCACTTCCCGTCTTAAAACACATGAAACAAATGCTACAGTGGACTGGCCATTACCAAGCCAGTTCCAGCACACAGACTGGTCTTCAATGCTCCAAATACTCAGGAAAGATAGAATGAGGGACTTTGGCCCTAGGACTGGATTTTGTGTAGAGTTGAAAAACTATCCACAGAATATACTCTTACGTAATGGGTAAACTTCCCCCACTGATAAATGCCAGTTTTCCAGTGGACCGTGGAAAATTGTCTATTTTTGGCCACTCTGTGGGAGGCCGTGGAGGCCTTACTTGTGTTTTGAAGAGCACTAGAAAATGCAAATCTGTGTCAACATTTGCTCTCATTTGCAAGCAGCCTCTGGCTTGGAGGGAGTGGGCCGGAGAGGGGCAAAGCATCTCTCAATGGATATTTGGAGTCAGATCAAAATAAATGAAAGGCTTATGATGTTGCTATTCTTAGGAAGTTCTATTCAGATTCTGCTTGGAAGAGACCAAGGGCTTGATGACAAAACATTTTAGCAAGACAGCTTCTTTCCCAACAGCAACTGTTTTTAGATTACAAGAGTCTTATAATTACAGTCACTGTTCATGGCAGTCTTTATTAGGAATCACGTCAGATGTTATGAGAAATACCTGACTAGAGAAAACATCAGACACTGGATCTCTTTTGAATTGTAGAATTCACAATAAAGAAAAATGCAGTTATGGGATGTTAAGATATGGGCTTTCATGATACTAAAAAAGCTTCGCCATTCATAGTGGAATAATCATCTAAATAAATACGCAAAAATATAAACAAAAATATCAGGAGGATACATGTGCTTTAAGAAGGTCTGTCAAGCTCAAACATGATTGAATATCCTCAGACTTCCTGTAGCTGTTTTTGTCAAAATGTGCAGCACATTGGGCCTATTTTATAGAACTGCTTGCCAGTTTTTGTGAGACTCCAGCGAATCTTTCAAGGTTTTTCTGAAGATCAGGATTTGTTGCCTAAAGAATGGATTTTTTTTCACTGCTACACCAGTGAGAAGAAATGAATCATCTTTAAAGCATCAGTATAGATTTAAGTCCCAAGATTCTCCATTATATTAGAAACAGGAAATATAAACTGTATTCTGTTCTGTGATGGAGAGTTTTCTGCAATCTCCCTTTACCACTCTCTTTCCCCAGACATTTTGGAAAGGTTATGTTGATTTTATTTTATCCACTTTTATTTCATCACTATGAGAAAATTAAAAATCTAAAAATGCTCTAAAAGCCTACATCACAGGTCTTTAGACTCCACACTTTATTTCCTGTGATAGCTCACAGTCAAAATGTGTGCACACTTATAAATAGTATATAAAATAACCTTGAAGCTATGTATAAAAGGTGATATGAAACATAAATGAATTTCTACTTATACATAGGACTGATCCTCAAGGTATCTCATTGTATATATCCCCAGTACCACCCCCAAAATTTGAAACTTCACAACATTCTGAAACATTTCTGAAGCCAAGTTTTTCAGGTAAGCTATACTCAATCTAGATTTGGAGAAATCCATAAAATTGTAGATAGAGACTATTAAAGTATCAGAAATACATCATTTCAATCATTCACACACTTGATACTCTTAAAACATGAAGTGAAAACAGCCTTTCTGAGGTATTTCAAATTGTCCCAGGTGGAGGGCCCATAGGCTTAGTTGTAACAAGTCTTGGTCCCACCTCATGGTGACACCAAAAGCCTGAGCAGCCATTCACACCACTCCCAGCACCATGAGCTGCCACAGCTGTACCCTCCTGGCCTTCCCAGAGCCCACACCTCTCTATCAGTCAGCTTTCTGTCACTGTAACAAAAGTACCTGAGAAAATCAACTCACAGGGAAGAAAGGGTTTTTTTGTTTATTTGTTTTGCCTCACTACTTCAGAGGCTTCAGTCCTCAGTCACTTGCCCCTGTGGCTTAGGTCTGTGGTATTACAGAAGATCTCAGCAAATTTCAAGACAAAGGAAGTTTTGACCTTATGAAGGCCAAGAAACAAGAGAGACAGAAAAGCCCTTCAAGGGCAGGCCCCGTGCCCTAACTCAACACTAAAAGCCCCATCTTCTAAGGTTCCACCACCTGCAGTATAGCCACAGTCTGGGGCCCACCCCTTTCATGTATAGGCCTTTGGGGAAATATTCAAGATCCAAGCTAGAGAATCTTCCCTTGGCTTCCTCGTGGCCTTTCTACTAGTATACAGCCATGCATGTCCCTGGGTGTCCTCCCTTTTCTCATCTCAATCACTACTCTCTGAGTTTCTCCTGTACTTACTGATCCCTCAAAAGTAGAAGCACAGGAGGAAAACCAATGACAAGCAAGGGCAGCTCCTTCATGAAAACCTGACCATTGTCCCACTATTAGCAGATCCATGGGCCCCACAGAGATTCTGGAATGGTACCACATGAACAAACCATGTTCTCTTCCAAGGATGTCAACACCAGCTGCTCTTGGTGGTCTAGTCTCTCCTGAAATCTCATTTGGAAGAACAATATTGCAGAAGTCAAAGACTGGCAACCACAAAATATTGAATCTCTTTTGTTAAAAAGTTAGTCTAAACTATATATGCTGACATCTGAGAACTGAGCAACTGCACTGAGGATAGCAATGTGTAACACTGAAACCATGGTTGAAATACCCCATCATTTTGGCCTTCTAAATGTATGCTTCTTCTAATGTCATGTCAATTATTGCTATAATCTCTTTAAAGTACATGCTTTTTTTAAAAAAAGGTAATAAAACAAGAGACAAGAAAAAATGTCACAAGTATGCATCGTGGGGCCATAATATTAAGCTGAGCTGTAAATGGCTATGGTCGACAATTTCTTTGAATAACTCACTATGGCTGTAGAATGCTGACTGTGTTGGATTGTGTGGTCGAGTTCAAGCACCTAAGTTAGTTGAATGTCAATGGAGTGCCCACCTTTGACAGGTGTAGACAAAGGAAGGGGTATAGAATGGAAGAATCATGATGTGTGTGTATAGACAGTACAGTTGGGATAGATAACGCTGTGCTTCTACATTCTATGAGAGGCAAGATCTGCACTAACGGCTTCTAGTACTACGGTCATCCACTAGAAAAATAATTATTGAATTTTTGATATAATTCAGGTATAAAAAAATAAGACAAGTAAGCAGCTACACTCTTAATTCACTGATAAGAGATATCTGCTAAAATAATATCTGTAAATATAATATTATGTATGCACCTTGTACAATACCAAAACATTATGAAAACAGTTTGCATTGTATTAATTTATCGAATCTGTATGGTTAAGGTGTCTTAAAACTGTCTGATTGACATTTGTAGTTCAATAAAATAAAAAAATAAAATAAATAAAATAAAAAATAAATAAAAATAAAAAATAAAAAAACAAAAAAATAAAGAAAAAATGTCGTAAGACTGTCATGCTACAATGTTGTATATGATCTGATTTCTAAATTTATGTGTAAAAATGTGTAACTTTTTCTTTTCACATTCTGTAGGGACATAAAGTTTAGAATATCTATGGTTGCTGTAAAATAGAAGCTCCAAGTTGTGTCTAAGGTATCTGACATACAGACAGATAGTGGTGTTAAGCCCAACTGCCTCTGTTACAGGGCAATAATATCATTAAGCTTCTCTTCTGGATGTTTAACAACTAAAGTTTGCAGACCAAAAATTAGAGAAATATAAGGGTGACAAGGATAGCCAATATTTTGGCCCTAGCCCTTTAAGTTCAGTGAGGACTCAGGACATAAGAGAACTTCTGCTGTGACATCCTGTAAATAAGGGGTGTCCCAAATTTTCTGCTCAAGGAGATTATGGGGCCACAGAGGAAAGTGATGGATAATGTAGAGTGTGCCTAAAGAGAGTCACCTAGAGAGAAAAGTTCTCTCAGACTTTCACAGAGAGCAAATTGGTCAAGCAATGGCCGTGACTCATCCAGATGGCTGACACTGACAAAAGATCACAAGGTGCTGTACAGGATAAATCCTGAGGGGATTTGACTGACCTTGTCAGACAGCAAAAATTGCATTTTGAGTTATATAGGTCCTGCTTTAACTTGGTCTTAACCATCTGGCAGAAAAATGTAACCACGAGGCATAAAAGTAGAGCTATGTTAATATGTTGAGCTGTAAAAGGCTCATGTCAACAACTTCAGACAATTTCCAGGTGTGCTGATAACCCACTATTATTATGGGCATTGGGCTACATTGGGTTATTTTGATGAACTAAAGCACCTACAGTCTTTGTACTGGCATCAAGTATGAAAAAGTCCTTTAAAGACTTCTCCAAATAAAGCTTATCTAACAACAGTGGAACACCCTTCTCTGACAGAACAAAACAAATAAGAGGGATATAAAGGATCATTCTATTTTTTTTGTCTGTGTGTGTGTTGTGTGTGTGTGTGTGTGGTGTGTGTGAAAATATATATATGCATATACAAGATAGGATAGATACACAGTTACTTTCTCTTAGTTCACTGAGAGGAAAGGTTTGTACTAATATTGTTTAGACAAGATATCATGTCAGCATCTTGTACTCTGAATAACTACTATGAAGACAACAATATGCAATGTATTAATTATTATGACTGCTCTACTAACCTGTCTTGAAATTGTTTCATTGTTATTTTATCTTTTTTCTCATTAAAAAGAAAAAATAGATAATATAGCAATGATTGCTAATTAGCTGTCCCTTTTTTGATAATCTGTAACATATTTATTGTTCTACATTATCATTTCTGTCATTTTTTTCTATTTGTTTTTGCTTCTGTTTCCACTCTTCAAATTAAAATAAAAGGGGTCAGGGAGATGGCTCAGTGGAATAAGCGCTTCCCTGGCCAGCACAAGGGCCCAAGTTCAATTCCTGGTTCTGCAAAAAAAATAATTAATTAATTTAATTTAATTACATTTTAAAAAGTTACAGTCTAGTCAGCTAACTAAAATCAGATAGACTTACAGGGCATAATGTGAAGTTTTGATTACCCATATCAATTGTGAAACGAGTAAACCAAGCTAACATATCTGTCGCCTCACGTGCCTGCACTTTTTTGTTGGGAAAATATTAAAGATCCATTCTTAGAAAGTTTCAATTATATAACAAATTATTATTGACTGTACTTACCATATTGTACAGTAGATCCTTCAAATTTACTCCCACCTAACTGAAACCTTCTACCTTCTGACCAGTCTCTCTCTATTCCTGCCCTCAGTGCTCCTCCCACGTCCTGAAATCATCATCTTACTTTCTGCATCTACAACTTTCATTTTTAGGATCCATAAGCTGGAATCTATGTGTAGCTTTGGGCATCCTTTGGGGTGCTTTAGTAAGGGCAAGCAGAAGTCTCCCCGCCCCACTACTGCCACCCAGAAGCCTGCAGAGTGTAATCAAAAGGACATGATGACTCCTTCCTTAATTCAGGAATTTCCCCCACTGTGATCAAGCTCTGTGTCGAAGGCTAAAAAAGCCAGAGCCAGCTGCAAAGTTATTTTCTCCTCTCATCACAAGACGATGGCGTTAATCTGGATGGGAAGCGTGGGGGAGAGGAGAGGCCAGACTCACCACTGACCAGGTCTGGGCAAGGTGAATCCGGGAGCGCCCTTTGATGTAGGTCAGACACCCAAATGGCTTGTGGCTCTTCTATCCCTCCTTGAGGGGAAATAACAGGATCCTCTCAACAAAGCTCTGCAGGCATCATGAAGAAGGATCAGGTTTTAAATCAGCCTTGTTATTTTTAAGAATCTACAAAATACTTAATCTGGGCCATACTATTTCCAAATCCTAGTAAGTCTATAAAACACAAGGGCCCTGGTTCCGCCAAAAAAAAAAAAAATTTAATTTAATTAAATTACATTTTTAAAAGTCAAGCTAACATATCTGTATGAGATATGTAATTAAATTAAATTACGTTTTAGATTCTCCTTCTTTGTAGATTCTTAAAAACAAGCTAACATATCAGTATGAGATCTAGCCAAGAAAATTATTTGAAGTTATTTCCCTCTTTTGTTGATGACTGTTGAACTAAAAAACAAAAATAAAAATAAAGAAGACCAAAATTTTTTTTATAAAATACTGGTAAGCACCCTAACTAGGAACATACAGGGTCAGAGGGAGAGTTATCTTTTGGAATTTTTCACTTGCTGCTTTAGGAGATCTTCTAAAGTTAGAGGTTAATCTACCCTTTAGAAAGTAGATAGTCACCATATTCTAAATTAATACAAATTATGTAAAGAATATACACAATATTAACCTATAACATACTGTTTACATCTATTGTTTAAAGTTCTTTATGGGCAATTAAAGTTTTTCTTTACACAATGTGCATTTTCCAGATGTCATGTGATCTAATATGCCACAATATTCAGTTCAACACGTAACCTTTGAGCCCTGTTATGGGACAGGTGGGTGGATAGTTTGGGATTTATTTCACTTAAAATGGAATTGTTCTTGTTGGTTGAGTTCTAGGTGGGCTTCTCATTTTTCTTCACAGTTGCTGGCTTTCTATGGTAATAGCACAAGTACTTATTTCTGCTGATGAAGTGCGAGAACAGGAAGAGTCCACTTAATAAACATAATTTTATTTTTAAACTCAAATCTAGTGCTCTTCTTCAACTGTACAAGTGCTTTCACTTAGTTTGTAAATATAAAATCTATCATGTAGAGGAGAAATAATGTGCAAATACACATTAGGGTAGGGTAATATAATCATTTTTATTCCATATTTTTGCTACATTTAAAGCATTATATTTAAATGAAAAATAATAGCTATGCTTTCTTACTAATAAAGAGGCTTACTTTCTAACTTTTGTCTAATTATGTGCCCTAGACAATTTTCCATTTATACTTATCTGTACTAAAGGTACAAATGTTGAATATCATCTTGGTACCTTTTAAAAATATTTTCCTTTGGGCTCAAATTGGCCTGCAGTTATCTAATTCTCTTGGGTAATCTCTCTCCCTTCAACTGACTCTAAACTTTTGAATCTGACTTTTCATGAATTCTGTTTCCAAAGCCATTACCTTCTATACACCCCAATAATTGGAAGATTTTTTAAAAATTTTTAAATACTTTTAGGCAATATATTTATTTTCTGTGTGGTTTTGGATAAACTTGTGTATTTCTCTAAGCCCCCACCTTTTGCTTTTGCTGTACCAAGGATCAAACTCAGGACCTTGCGCTTGTCAGGCAGGTGCTTATGCTACTGAGCTATCTCCCTGGCCCTTCTAAATCCTGACTTTAACGCTGGATTAATGTTGTTAAGCAAGCAAGCGAGACCGTGTACTGACCACTGACTGCGTGCTGCCCTGAACGGAGTCCCATGGATCTTGGAGCAGGGGCCCCAGCACTAGGCAACTGGCTACTGGTGGCTGGAGGTCACTTGCTCATATATGACAGGAGGAAGGAATACCCTGGGGCCAACAGCAACCTTGTCCTTACCATTGAGTAATGATGTAAAATAAATTTGAGGTAGGTATTACTCTGCATTTATGCACTTAAATATTGATAAAGGAGACCAGAAAAAAATGGAAAACAAAAATTCAGCAAATTATGTTCTAACTGAATGACCTATTAATTTCAAAGATATTCAAAAAAAGAAATAGATGCATATGGACTGAAATATTTAGGTACAGCCTAATTCTACAAGTCATTACAATTTTCAAAGAGGTCTCCAGGTTTGCAAGGGCTGGCTGTTTTATCTATTCCTAGTTACAGAACATTTTTATGTAGGGATAATCTTACTCACACAGCTGATTACTGAAGATGTTCAGTGGTTTGGACGGTGCCAGCCACCTCCCACCTCCTTTGAGCCTCTTTGGTGCCTAGTGAGTGAGCTTCCCACTTGGATTGGGTCCGGCCACTAAAGACTTTCTTTATGAAAGGGCAGTATTCCCAGAAAGGGCTCATACTCAACTCGGGCTGCCGCCACGATTCCGCTCCTGCTCCCGCTAGGAGCACGAGGAGCTTGTGGCTCATCTGAGACTGAGATGTTCCCTGGGCCAAAGGCCTTCAAGGAAAAGGGCAGCAATGAGCCTGCCTTTGTCACCTCTGGGCATCACGGTGTTTCAATCAACCTTCACACATAGGTCACTCTGGAAAAGACGACAAAAGCTACAGACCATCTTCTGGGATCCATGCACAAAGCTAAAGCATTAAATATGATTCATGGCATTCACAAAGTCCTACCTAGAGGAGAGAGGATGGTTAAGCAGTACAGGGCTACACTTGTAAGGGAGAAACCACTTCTAACTTTCTGAAACACAGTAAAAGAACGATGGTGAGTTATGACTGAATGTTTCAAAATAGCTCATAGAGAAGGTTGTAGATCTTCCCAACACAAAGAGATGGTGTATGTTTAAGGCAGTATGCATATGCCAGTTACCATATTCTCTCATTACACACTGTGTACATGCATTGAAATGTCACTCTGTACACCATAAATAGGTCAAATTACTCTGTGTCAGTTAAAACAGTTGTGGGTGGTACTAGGAATCAAACTTAGGACCTTGTGCTTGCTAGTTAGATGCTGCACCACTGAACTATATCCCCAGCCCTCAAAAATATTTTTCAGTTAAAAATCTGTCTAAAGAGCCCAGATTAAGAGCCTCTGTTCACTGGACAAATAAAACATATTGCTTTTAGTGTCTATGATGCCTCACATTAAGAAATGCTAAGGAAGCTCCCACTGTTCACCTTTGCCTTCTTTTATTTATAATTCATCCACTCAACTTCTGCACCTTGACTTTGTCCCTATCCTTTACCATCTATAAGTGGACACATCCATCAAAGGGTGTGTCAGAGAATTGTCAATGAGAACAGGAGGTCAGGGTGCTGCTGCTGCTATCCAATTTATTTCTGACTGCTGGAGCTACATAACTGTGAACCACCTGTAGCCAAAAGACGCAGGTCCCATGGGTGATGGTGGAGAGAAAGTGAGTAGTGGATGTAATGTTGAGGAGGGGACACGGCTGCAGCCAGATCTTCTGTGTGCTGTTGCTGCCTCTCAGGCTATATGTCTGGGTCATGAAGTTCCTCCTCTTCATCCAATTGTTCCAGCCGCTTGGGAAGCTGAGGCTAGAAAATCACTTGAGCTCAGGAGTTCAAGGCCAAATGGACAACACAGGGAGACCCTGTATCTTTAAAACAAAACCAATAAAAGAGAAACTCTTCACTGGGCAAAAGTATGGACTAATTGAAATTTCTTTCCAGCTTTCGCTTCTCTGACATGAACTTCCAGTGGAGATCAGGAGTTTCAAGATTCAAGAGTTGAGCTGCCTGGGTTCCTTTGAAAAGAAAAGAATTTAAAAAATTCATTCACTACAAATATTCAATCAGTTTCAGTTACTTTGCAGAGGGAGTTTGCATTCTGCAGAGATAGCACTAGACCTCGTGTTTGTCCATATCTCATGCATCCATGAGAGACTTTTACATGTCCTGCCTCTTTCTTTGCATAACTAACCCCAAGATACACAGTCAACTTTTATCCTCAGGTTCAATATCCAGGTATTTAACCTAGGGCAGATCAAAATTTTTTTTTTAATTATTTCTAGAAAGCAGGAAGAACTCTTGAAGACATAGGGGTAGGCAAAGAGTTCATGAACAAAAATCAAACTGCACAAGTAATACTTGAAAGAATTAACAACTGGCACCTCCCCTTATTGAGAAGTTTTTGACATCAAAAGAAATTACCAACAGAGTGAAAAGACAACCCACAAATTTGGAAAAAAAATCTTAACTAATGAGCACTCAGACAAAAGTCTGCTCTCTAGAATTTATAAAGAACTAAAAGACATTAGGACCCCAAAATGTAAAGACCCAATCCAGAAATGGGCATCTCAGATGAACACACACTGAAAGAAAAAACATCCAATGCAGAGTAATATACTCTGAAAAACTATCTTTCAAAATTAATGAACAAATAAGATAATTTCATGGCAAAAAAAAAACAGCGGAAGAAATTCATGACCACCAAACCAACCTCATAAAGAGTATTGAAAGATATTCTGTAAAGAGAGAAAAATGACCACAATTCCAAGAAAAACAACACAAAGAAATCACCAAGCATGGCAAGCAGTTAAACAGAGGGAAAAGTAGGGAATCAATAGCAGGAAAATTATAAAATGACAAAGACAAGCCAACACAGAGCAGTTATAATCATTAATGTAAATGGGCTTCAATTCACAGATCAAAAGAAACAGACTGGAGGACTGGATCAAGAAACAAAATCCAGTGACATGTAGTGTACAAGAAACGCTTAACTCAGAGGGAAATTCGTAGACTAAAAGTCAAAGGATGGAAAACAATACTCCATGTAACAGGAAACCAGAAAAAGAAAACCCGGGGGTATCTACTTTGTATTCAGACAACGTGCGCTTCAAACCAAGAATGTTCAAAGGAAACAAAGGTCACTACCTACTTGTTAGGGAAAACTGAAAAAGGAAGAGATAATAAGCATGTATATATATTCCTAATATAGAATCACCCAACTATGTAAGACTAATTTTTTTGTTGGACTGAACTCAGGCCCTTGCACTTGCAAGGGAAGCACTTTCTACTGAGCCATCTCCCAGGCCCATAAGACTAATATTAATAGACATAAAAACCAAATAATCAATAACACAATTACAGTGGGGGACCTTAATATCACACTGAGATAAACAGATCAACTAGGCAAAAAAAATCAAGAAAGGAATGATAAATGTGAACCAAACTTGTGAACAAATGGACCCAATAGACCTTTACAGAATGTTCAATATCAGAACATCAGACATCAGAATACACATTCTTCTCAGCTGCATATGGGACATTCTCCAAAATAGACCATATATTAGCCCATATAACATGCTTAGGTAAAGGCAAAGGAAATTAAATTATCCCAAGCATACTATCTGACCATAGTGTAAAAAAATAGAAGTTATTGACAAAAGAAATCACAAAAACTCCATAAGTACCTGGAAATTAAATAACACCCTCTTAAACAACCAGTGGGGCACAGATGAAGTTAAAGAAGAAATTAATATCTACCATCAAGCAAAAATGGAAATACAGTTTACTGGAACCCATGAGACATGAGGAAAAATTTTAGCAGTAAATTCTCACAACAGGAAAACAGAACACACACAAAGAAACGACCTAATGCTGCACCTCAAGCTTCTAGAAAAAGAAGAGCAAGTCAAGTCCAAAGCCCAAAGAAGGGAGGAAATTTTAAAGATTGGAGCAGAAACTAATACAATGCAGAGTATGAAAACCATACAAACATTTAATGAATTGAATATTGGTTATTTGAAAGAATACATAAAATTAATAAATCACTTGCTAACCTTATTCAAAGAGCAAAGAAAAATTCAAATTCATGCCATAAGCAATGAAAAATGTGAAATCATTATAGATCCTGTAGAAATTCAGAAGACCCTCATCAATATGTACTTCAAAAATCCTTACTCTCATAGGATAAAAAATACAGGAGAAATGCACATATTCCTAGAAACATACTAATTATCAGAGCTGAACCAAGAAAATATAAAAATTCTGAATAACCCAACATTAGTTAATGAAATTGAAAACATAATTAAAAATTTACCAGCAAAGAAAAGGCCAGGTCCTGATGAATTCACAGCTGAATTCAACAAGAAATCTAGAGAATATTTAAACCAACTCTTCACAAGCTCTTCATTGAAAATGAAAGGGAAGCAATTCTCCCACATCCATTCCTAGAGACAAGTATCACTCTGATACCAAAACGAGAGAAAGACCCAACCAAAAAAGAAAACTACAGGCCAATCGTCCTCATGAACATAGATACAAAAATCCTCAATAAAATATTAGCAAACAGGATGCAACAAATCATCAAGAATATTATACACCATGACCAAATGGGATCCATCCCCGAGATATAGGGATGGTTCAATATACACAAATCAATAAAGGCAATACACCATATCAGCAGAGCCAAAACAAAAATCACTTGATCATTTCAATAGATGCAGTAAAAGCTTTTGATAAAGTCCAACACTCATTCACAAAAAACCCTACACAAATAGAAATAGACGGCCCTTGCCATCTGCTGTCTTGACAGTATAAGAACTTGAAAGAGTAAATAAAATCTATTGAAAGATTTGGCATTTTTATACAATGGAATATTCTTCAGCTATAAAGAAAGATAAACTTGAGGCTTTTATAGGTAAGGGAATGCAACAAAAGATGATACTTATAAATGAAATAAATCAGACTCACATGTGTAAACATCACATTGTCTTCCTAGTGTAAGAAATTGAAAGAGTAAATAAAATTAAAAAGCTACAATAGATATTGTGAAAGGGTAAAAAACTGCTCAAAATGAAAGAACTTGGATGTGGATAAGGAGAAGGAAAAAAGGGGGGAAATTTATATATATGTACAAGATAGCTAAGATAATTACACTACTGTATTGTTTGATCAGTTTTACATGCTTATATTTGTTAATTTGAGCAACTACATTGAAGGTAAGACTATACAATATAATCACCAGTGTTGATTTCTTATGATGCTGTTTTCAGATTCTGTCTCACTTTTGTTGTTTTTTAAACAACAAAATAATTTTGTTGTTCTCTTTAAAATAAAAAGAAGTAGGCCAGGGGTACAGCTCAGTGGCATAAGCACCTGCCTGGCAAGCACATGGTCCCAAGTTCAATCCCTTGTACCATAAAAATATATATATAAATAAATAAACACACACACACACACATACACACACACACACACGCACACACACTCAGAAAAAAATCTCAATTTTATTCTTAGGTTCATTCCTGATGATTACACCAACATCAAACTCCATCTTAACTCCTCAGATATCTAATCTTCTAGTAGCTATTCATTATATTAAAACTGGTAGTTTTGTATTCATTTCTATTTCCTTCTAGTAAATGTGCTCATTAAGAGCACGAGTTAAAGCCAGACTCCTGTGTTCAAATCCCCCTATCAATATTGTTCTGTGGTTTGAGATAAAAGCTCCACCCCTATGCCTACTTCATTTACACACAAAAGGCAGTGGATACCAACTCATAAATTCAAGGAGTTAATGCATTTTTAAATGCATAGAACAGAGACTGGCATTACAGGCTTGGCAAGCTTTACTGATAACTGCCATCCCTTGTTGCCATGGGGCACTGGGTCTAGGACCTCATGTATACCAAACCTTAGAGCTTTCTAATTCTTTACAGTGTTTGCATGTTACCTTTGCATGTTCTCCTCCTTTATACTTTAAACCATCTCTCAATTCCTTATAACACTAAAACACTGTAAATGCCCTATAAATAGCTGTTATACAGTGCTGCTTAGGGAATAATAAGAAAAAGGTCTGTACCTAGTCACTAAAGGCATGGCTTTCCCATGAATATCTAGGTCTATGGTTGGCTGAATCCTGGATGTAGAAACTATGGATATAGAGGGTCAAATGCATTTTGGTTTTTTTCTTTAGAGCCATGCACTCCCAGTACCCACAAGGTATGGAACACTATAGACCATTAACTGCTTGTAGAATAAATTTTTTTTGAGTTGACAGCTAGGAAAATTACCTACCGAAAAATGTTCACTGGATAGTTATTAAAATAAAATGCAAACTCCTGTGATGTACTGAGAAAAGTTTGGACTAATTTAAATTTGTTTTTCATAACTGTTGACTCTAAAAAGGTATGTTTGTGAAAGAACATCCTTATTATTATCTTGTCCACTTCAGACATCAGAAGCAACTTCAGAAGAGTGTTCATTGTGTTCATTATGCTTCCCATTTGCCAGTAAGAACCAAATTAAGAAGGCGAATGACTATGACGTGTAGGAAGCGCCAATAATCTGGTCTTGGAAACCTCATCAGCCATATGGGTGGGCAGGCTGCACAGAGAGACCTGGTACTCTGGCCTGGCTTCCTTCTGGGTGCAACTTGCAATCCAGGAAGCCATCCTCTGTGCAAGCACCAGAGCGACTGCAGGTTGGCAGATACCTTTTACTTGGTCCCATTTGTTCCTACCTATTACACCCCTTGCAGGAGAGCCACTCACCAAGTGGGCTCACAGATGGTCACCCCCACGTGGCAGACTGATGTGCAGCACTCTCTCTGGGATCTGCTCTGGTTTGAATGTCCCTGTCCATCCACAAGTCATGTGTTGGAACCTAATACTTCATGTGATGGTGTCAAGGGGTGGGGTATGTGGCAGACCAATTAAGTCAGGAGCGCTTTACCCTCATGGATGGAATTAACACTCTTATAAAAGAAGTGGGAGGGGATATACTGGTCCCTTTTTGATCTCCCACCATGTGAAGGAGTAGCACTTGTCCCTGTTTAGCCTTCTACCTTCTGCTATGTGAGAACAAAATAACAGAGTGGTCATTTGGAAACTTTCACAAGACACCAAAGGTATCATCTGTTTGATCTTCCCATTCTCTGGTACTTTATTATTATTTATAAATTCTTAGTCTGAGGCATAGTGTTATGGCAGTGTAAATGGACCTTGGGAGTAGACTGGAGAGAATCTCAGAAGCGGATTCTGGAAAAGGATCACGGTAGCCTGGATTCTACTTGATACTTGGCTAACTTTGTAAACTATGAATTCTAAAGTCCTGGGCCACCTACCCTGTTAAGTTTCTAGCAAACTCCTTTCTTACCAAGTAATTCATTCCAAAGTTTACCCAATGCAAACAAGCAGAAGAACAGTAGGACCATACCAGCGATGTGCTCCCCTTTCCCCATGTGTCCACTGGTAGCTCTTGGGTACACCCTTGGCTGGGTGAAGGAGTGCAATCTGTAGGGACAATGCAATAAGGTAAAAAGACTGAGAATTCAAAAGTAAGGACCTCAAATGACAAGAATACTCTTAGCTTTGGTATGGAAGGTGACAAAAAAGTTTAAAAAAAAAAGAAAGAAAGAAAGAAGTGAACAAGGAAGAATTTCTAGGTAGAGAGGGAGAAAAATTGAAGGAGTAGAAATTAAAATCATCCTCCCCATATAGCAGATGAAGAGCCCATCTGCTAAGGAGAAAGGCAGGTTCAGTTGGAGTCCCAAGACAAACTGATGAAATTTAGAAAAGCCTAGAACTTTTCTCTTCTTTCCCATTCTAGAACCTTCAGAAGTGATCCTATAACAGAAAAACTGACTTAAAATATTCACTCATTGGTCGTTCTGTGTCAACCCTGCAAAAGGTGGGTCTTGGAGTTTACAGGCCTAGGTGGAAACCACGGACACCAAGCATCAGAGAACTGAGAGGAGGATGAGTTCTCTGGGGGTTGCTTCCTTTGGGGAGATTCAGACTGCAGATGGATGTTATGCTAGGGGAAGCTGATCAAGAGAAGAGTTCAGGAACCATGTTAACACTTTCCCTTCTAGTGTACTGAACTATTTCAAATCAGATTCCCCTGCCTTTAACCTCTTTCTAGTCCTATGCAGTGCCATCAAATTAACCCTTATCATGATGCTGTTCAAATCACTAGTTCCCCAGTGCCACCACCTAGGACTGGAACATCTTAGGTCAAAACTGAAGGCTCAACCTTCCTTCCACACCTGGTATCCACAGCTCTCTAATCCAGCTGTATTCAGAATGCCGTGCATACCTCTCTCATCCTTTCCCACTCCTTCTCTTTTGTCCTTGCTCTCCTTTCATCTGGAGAGCTCTTCTTCAATGTCTCATTTCCGCTGAAAGATTCAACTCTCACTTCTGGCAGGAAGCCTTCTTGGATCCCTAGCCCCGGAAGCAACCGCCTTCTCTTCTGCGGACCCACAGAACTGTTCACACCCAGGATGTGTTTTGCAGTCTTCTCTCACTGTGGTTATTTTTATACTCTCTGCATCTCCCTGCAGTATAAATCTTGTAGAATCTTGCCTCATTCGCTCTTTTTTTTTTTTTTTTTCCGGAACCAGGGATTGAACTCAGGCCCCTGCACTTGCCAGGGAAGCACTTATTCCACTGAACCATCCCCCCCAGCCCGCCTCATTCTCTCTTGAACCTTCACAGTGCAGCATACTCCGAAGAAAAATCTACTCTCAAGCCCTCTATATCTTTGATTTTTACCATGAAATGAAAATATTTAGGGGGAAAATGTGTATCTACATTAAAGATGTACTAACCTCTTTGTTATTATTGTTCTATAAATCATTAAGCATAACAACTATTTACAGAATATTCACATTGTACCAGATATTGTACATAAATTAGCAATGATTTAACTTATACAGGAGGTTGATATAGGTTATAGGCAAATGCTGTAAGAACTAGAGCATTTTCAGACTTTGGTAGTTAGCGTGGGTCCTAAAGCCTCTTCGGGATATAACAGACAACTGTATACTGCTAAAAGAAATGCTCTAGTGATGCTATAATTAACGTTTTAAGAAGTAGCATGGAAGTTTCCTGTGGTCCCAAAGAGCTTGTTTCCAGATCTCTGGCACATAAATGCTCCGAATGCATGTGCGATCCATCATCCATCCACCCATTCATCCATCCATCCATTGTTCAGGATAACGTTCCGGGACACCTACCGGTACATGGCAGGTGCAGCATGGGCGTGATGCTGGCTCTGACTGTGCCATGTGAGCAGCCTCCGTCTTTCCTCCACACACGGGGGACTGAAGGGCTCCTGCACAGCCCACTGCTGGGCCACAGCAATTTGTAGAGGGAATGACCTCCACTTAAGGTGAGATCTACTGGGTCAGAAAAGCTTTGTCATGCACAGAAGTAAGACGCGATTTTAACATTGACAGGGAAGGATGGCTTTTCAGAGATCCACCTTTGGAGACCTTGCTTTGGGAAGGACTCATCACACCCTGCACCCCTTTTTCTCTTGTCCCTGAATAGTTTCCGTGTATTCATCCATGAAGACCTGAAGTTCATCTTTTTAGACTGAAACAATCGCCAATGAAAATTCAAAGTCAATAGTTTCCAATCAAATTATGTTGAGAGAGAGAGAGAGAGAGAGAGAGGGGCGTTTGATTTCCAATTGCATCTATGTGTAAAGGGAAAATGGCTACAATTATACATTTCAGGAAGTGAACTGGATTTGGTTACAACTGTTTCTACATGAAGCAACTTTTCAAAAGTTGGTGCGTATTAAATACTGTTTTAAACAAGGTTGCAAGATATAAACGCCTCTGATCTTGATGCCTCACTGGAGCATCAGCTGTCTGATGTCGCCCCGCAAACTGGCCTTTATCCTCGTGCCAGGGATGAGGGTGATGCAGGCCTGTCCCGTTACCCGTTTCTCTGCACAAATCCCAAGTCCATGGGGACCCGACCTTGCTGCGCCCCTTTCAGCCGGGAGCTCCAGTTCCCTCCAGACCTCTGCATTCCTGCCCGCCGCGGGGAATTCTGTGCTTGGCAGGCGCTCCTTCCCAGCCTCTGCCTTCCCCACTCCCGCGCCCTGCTCCCACGGCCCATCTGCCCCTCCTCTCCTCCACCCCCGCCCCGCTCCCCTCTGCTCCCCTTCATTTCCACCTCGCGCCTCCCTCGCGGCGCAGCTCTCCCTCCCCCTCTCCGCGGTGCCCGGCTGTATTTGGAGCTCCCGGAAGCCGCGGGCGACTCTCCCCGGGAGCGGCGTGACCGACACGACTCCCTTCAGGGGGCGGAGGCAGCGGAGGAGCGGGAGGAGCGGGAGGAGGGTGCCGGCCGCCGCACTCGGATTTGCATCGCGGAGGACGGGACCCCAGCGCCCCGAGCAGGTAACCCGGGCGCGGCGCGGCGCGGCGCGGCGCGGGCCGGAGAGCGGGGGGCGGCGGGGTGCAGGTGCCGGCCGCGCTCGCAGCTTGCGCCCCTCGCCGGGGCTGGGAAGGGCCGGGGCGCGGGAGGCGGCGGGGCCGGGCGCGGGCCCATCTGGGTCAGCACAGGAGCGCGCCCGCCCGCCCGCGCCGCCTCCCGCCCCGCGCCCCCGCGTCCGCGGCCTGCCCGTGCGACCCCGAGCCCCGCGCCCCAGGCCGCGCTAACTTTGAGGGGTCTCAGGGGCTCGGAGCTCTGCCGGGGTGCAGGGCTGGCGGTCACCGAGACGGACGTGTTCGGGGCCACCGTGGTCAGACGGTGCTGGAAAGAAAGCGGTCAGGCGTCCCTGCAGAACCTGACTTGAGGCGATGAGTCACTTCCGAAAAATGCACAGGCTCCCGAGGCTTTGAGGGGTGGCTCCGAAAATGGTCCCCGCGCAGCTGGCTCGACCCTGCTCTGCAGAGAGGGTTGTTGGGAAAGTCGCCGCATTCTCACCACTTTCAGGGCTCGTCATCCGAGCTGCGTGTGAGTTCTTGGTCTCAGCACCGCAGAGGACCTCCAAGTTTTAACGACGTCTGAGTTGATACATTCTCCGAAATGATGGGGACCGCGCTGGGGATACCGAGCTAGGATTTAGGTTCAGAGTAGAGGTGTCCTAGCCAACAGTCAGGGACTTCTGGGGATGGAGCTCTATGGAGCTATACGCTGCAGCTTACCACAGGAGTTTGCAGAGTCCTGTTTCTTTGTTGCTTATCTAGCTTAAGTTTTGGTGAACTACCTAAGTCCACTTAATGCAAGATTACAATGTCAATGTTCTCTTTAGGGGAATCATAGTTACTAGAGGCTATTTAGATTACAAACCTGTTGAAGGCCAGGAAGGATTGGCAGTTTCTCCAGCCACCCATGACAATTGACTCATCAATAAGCGATTAAGGTCTGTGAAAATAATTGTAGTTTGTGTCAAGGCATGAAGTCTGGAAGACGCAGCATAGTTGCAAGAAACGACCTTTTTCTCCACGAAGTCGCAAGCCAAAAAATGCTCAATAAAGTTAGAATATGAATATTTATTAAGGACACTGAGAAATAGAAGTTGGATACTGGGAGAAGGCATGCTGGTAAATGCAGAGGTGGTCCTTGCTCTTCAGAAGTAGGCTTTCACTGCTCAGTGTTGAAAGAAGCAATTTAATTTGCTGGCAAACTTTTGCATCTCAAGCTAAGTGTCAATACATAGGATTTGCAAGCCCATGAGTTCTTCAGCTATTATAGGTTAAAAGCAGATAAAATCAGTACAAAAAGGAACAATGAGACTGCATTTCACTTTATTTGTAGATATTGAAACTCAAGGTCCATATAATTTTTAGCAAGAATAAAAAATATTTTTTTCTTTTTGTCTAGATACTAAGTCTATATAAAAACGATTTTTTATTTAGGGAAAGAGGGAAATATGTAAACCACAAGGAGAGGGGTGTCGATTGTCCTGCTGGCAGCACTTAGCTATCCCACCCATTCTGAGCATAAGTCAGAGAGGATCTTTCCAAACGGATTGATGGACTAGATTCTCTAAGTCCCTGGAAGTTAGGTTAAACACTCTCAAGAGTAGTATTCACTTATTTGGGGCATTATGACATGGTGCTTAACTTTGAATGTTTTTAACAGACATCTTTAAGCATAAAGTCTTAATTATGTAATATTTTATACAAAAATATCCTGTCTATCAAAGTTATGAATATTATAATGCAAAGGAACACCTACTAACCTATCACCAGGTTTAGAACAAGGACATAAGAACTAGATAGTTGTAAAAAAAGATTATTCACAGAGTGGGAAAAGCACTTGAAAATCATGTACCTGAGAATGGACTGGTATCTACGATATATAAAACCTCTTGTACCTCAGTATTAAGACCCAGATAACCCAAGTGCCTGCCTGGAAAGTGCAAGGTCCTGAGTTCTGTCTCCAGTTCTATCCCCTCCCAAAAAAAGATGAATAACCCACATTAAAAATGGGGACAGGATCTAACTAAATATGCATAAATGGACAACAAACCCATGAAAACATATTCAACATCACCCATCAGGAAACAGCGAATCAGTTACAAAGTCAGGTAGTAACAAGTACTGGTGAGGGTGAGAAAGAAGTGGAAGCTCATACACTGCAGGTAGGAATACAAAATGTGCTTATTCAGAAAACAATTTGACAGCTCTCAGCTAAGCAGCTATCACATGACCTAGCAATTCCACTGCAAGTATAAATTCAGGAAAGTGAAAATATGATCTTCCCAAAAACCTGTACCGAGATGTTTTTAACAAGATGGTTCGTAATAGCCAAAGAGTAGAAGCAACCCAAATATTCATTCAACTGTTGAATGTATAGATAAAATGTGTCATATCCAAATAATGACAAATTATTTGGCCATTAAAAAGAGTGTACTGTGCCTGCTACACCATGAATAGACCTTGAAAACATGCTCAGTGGAAGAAGCCATCCCAAAAGGGCACACACTGTATGCTTCCATTCATATGGAAATATCCAGAATGAGAAAATCTATAGAGGTTCAAAGTCGGGATCATTGCTTGGGGAAAGAGGCTGGAGGTAGGTTTTGGAAAGACGATGACAGACAAAGGGTACAGAGCTTATTTTTGAACTGATGAAAATATTCTGAAATAGACTGTGGTGATACATATCTGTGAATATGTAAGAACAGATTGTACAGTTCAAGTTGTGGTATGGTATGTGAATTATAACTCTGAAAAGCTGTTAGCACAAACAATCAGACAGTTGGGGTAAAGAAGAGCTATATTGTTCCTGATCAGCTCGCTTCTTTGGACTCCTTCTTTCCCTGATCCTTTCTTCGTGTCCCTCTTAACTCTGAATTTTGTGCAAATCATTCCCTGGTTTAGTTGTAAAATAGTTTCGTGACGTATGTACAAATTCTTAAGCAACATATTATTTACGTTTGGTTGTTTTCTGGTTCCTAGGAAAGGTACATATAATCTCACTATCTTGAAACTAAGCACTAAGTTTTTGAGAATTAGCGATATTGTTACATAAAGTGGTACAGTAATTTTAAAACAAATATCCCACAATTTATTTAGCCATTTTCTTGTTGATAGGTATTTGGATTGGTTCCCATGTTTCACTGTTACAAAGACTGCTGCTTTAAAGACTATTTTCCATATGTTTTGGCAAGAATTCTTTGGTGTGAGTGTGAATGTGCCATGTATTCTAATGAAAAAAGATCTTTTTTTGAATCATACATTGATGGCATGTACCTGGCTTATTCAGTCCCTCAAGCCACGATGAAGTGACTAGACCTGTGATTCAGACTCGTGATGTACTTAAATTGTAATTAAAATGTCTATTTTTGATGTTTTAGGAATTTTTGAAAAACACTAATGTAAAATTTCCAACTGGATTTTACTTTAGCACCTTTTTTCTGGTAGATTTCCTGGGGTTAGCATGGGCGGAAGACAACTTCATTTGATGAGATGGCTATTACTTTAAGCAATAGCTGAGCAGCTGCTAAAGTTTACTAAAATTTCCCTTGTGTTGCATCCTGCTGGGTACCCCAGCATTTCTAATACAATTTAGTTTGGTGGTTTTGGTAACCATAAGCCGATTGGAAATCTGGTGCTCTAGCTGTGGGCAGATTCTAGGATGGCTTTGGTTTCAGGCTATGAGCTTTATAATTCATTCAGGATATTTCTACGTGTGCTTCTGAGGGAGGAGTGGAGCAGCTTATGCTCAGAGCAAACTGTTGCAAGAAATTTTGTAAATATGTTTTTATTTTGTTAAGATGCACTTATCATAAAAGGGTATTATCGTTGATAGTATCCATCTCCAGAACTTTTCATCATACCTAACTGAAACTCTGTGCTTATGACACAATAACTCCCTTCCCCTCTCCCCCAGAGCACGGTAAGCACCATTCTACTCTGTGCCTTTTCTGGGCACCTTATATAAGTAAAATTATGTAACAATTTTTCCTCTTATTACATTAGCATTTACATCCACAGGAATTCTGTCTTGTTTTGTTTTTCTCTTTATAGGTTCTTTTCCCATTCAAAGAAATTATGCCATATAAAACTGGGAAGTTATTTAGTAGATTTTCCCCCTTTCAGTATCTATCTCCCTCTATCTATACATAAGAAAGTTGTCTAAAATCATAAGAAAAACTTTGCTCCTTGGATGCAACCTTCTTTGGCCCTGTCTAGTAATGAGACGTCTACCTAACTATCCTGGCTTGTCGTTGGTCACCTTACCAAATGGAGAGGTAGATTCATCTGTACTTTTTCAAATGTAACACCTCTCCAGTGAATGGATACATTAGGTTACCTCTGAGGTTCCTTTAGCCCTCAAGTGCTCAAAGGCCATTTTGCCAAATAAAAGTCTATTTTAACAGCTGGGATTTTGATAGGACGGGTTGTTAAAGAACAGGAGGAGACTAGGAGACCCAGAATAGAAGTGCCAGTGAGGAGCTTGATCCCTAGGGATGCCAGAAGTTGGAGATATCCAAGGCAGATCTTGTAGTCCATAGACAGTGTTGGTTGTAAAATCTGGTGTCTTTACTTCTGCACAGCAGAGTGAGAAAATAACTTCCATTACTGTACATCATTCCATGTGGAAATCCATTGACATTCTGGAGTCCATTAATGATATATTCATTTCTTCTGTGGTGAGTAACCACTGTCTAACCAGCCTGTAGCCCTGGGATGCATAAATGATGATCAGTGAGGGAAGAGATAAGGAACAGAAGATGCTATCTGAGCTGTGAACATAGGTCTCCAAGGACCTACTGTAGGGATTGGCATCCTTGTTTCTTATCTGGTCTCTATTTAGTGTTATTCACCAAAGAATTACTGGGATCTGTCAAGATAAGTTTATTACTTAACTCTGTGGCAACATGAGGCAGTTAAATTCAACCACAGCAAGAACACCAGCGAGTCAGGTTTTCTATAATCAGGTGAAACAGGTTTTAAGTAGCATGTGTATCGCTCAGTCTGTTTGTGGTGCACTGTGTAGTTTCTGGGGGTTGGCATGAGGGGCTCGTCTTATACAAATTACTTTGGAAATTCACTATAGTTTGAGTGTTTATGTCCTGACAAAACCTGGACATTGAACAACTCCCCATCTAAGTCACCCAAATGAGAAGATGGGGCCTGTCGGGTAGAAACCTGCTGGCTGTTCCTGATTCCTGTGGGGTCGACTTTCCATTTCCCTTTCCCATTTTGCTTCAGAATGGCCACTGTGTTCCCCAGGAAGCCTCCTCCCTAATGTTCTTCTGAAGGAAAGGCATACGGCCATCTAATTAAGTTTCTACAGTATTGAAAACTTTCAAAAGAGGATGACTCTCACATAGTGTAGAATTAAGGATATCTCCTAGTCCACTTGTTGCTATCACATCTGTGGCTGGGTTGTCGACAAACGAGATTTATTTTGGCCCACAGTGCTGGAGACTGGGAAGTACGTGATTAGGTGACTGTATGTGGTGAGACTTCAGAGGTGGAGGCCTCAGAGGGCAGAGGTGGGAAGGGACAGCACCATGTACGTGAGGGGACAAGCACAAGGGGGCCCTTCCTGTAAAACAACCCACTGTCATGGCCATTATAATTCAGTCTGTGGAGACCCACCACTTGCTACACTTAGCATGGTCTGGAGAGAACTAACCCCAATTATGATCCCTCCACACAGATACCCCCCCATTCGTGATGAGCATAGTATCCATGGGACATAATCACTTGCCCGACAAGGCTCTTTGTAGAAATTAAGCTTCAATATGAATTTTGATGAGGACACATCACACAGAAACCACAGCAGAGTGAAACTCATGTTTGTGTTTCTTGCTGAGGTTCGGCAGTCCTCAGGCTGCTTATATTTACCCCATGCAGAGGCTTCCGGAAGATGTGTGTGCACAAGTGTCATGAGAAAATAAACGTTGAAATCCACATCTTCCAAGTGTGCTTTTTTCTTTACTGGTCTTCTGGCTGTCCAACAGTGGCACAATTTCTCTTTAACTCCTTTTCTGTAAAGCCTTTCTCTCACATTACATACGAAAAGCCCATCTCAGAACCATCTACCAAAAAATTCTATCTCTAACCCTTTTTAGTACATTGTTTTGCCCTGTCTAGCAATGAGACATCTACCTAACCATCCTGGCTTGTCGTTGGCCACCTTGGCAAATGGAGGAATAGAGTCATCTGTACTTTTTCAAATTTAGCACCTCTCCAATGAATGGATACAGTAGATTACCTCAGAGGTTCCTTTAGCCCTCAACTGCTCAGTGTCTAAAGGCCATCCTGCCAAATTTAGAAAACACTTTTACCATTGATTTTAGACAACTTTCTTATGTATAGATAGAAGGAGATAGACACTGAAAGGGGGAAAACCTACTAAATAATTTCCCAGTTATATACAACATAATTTCCTTGAAGGATGTAAAAGCACAGGGGATATGAAGAACAAAAATTAGGGACATTTCAGAATATTCAGTTTTAGGAGGGAGGTATGAGTAATTCTGATGTTTAGGCAAGAATCGTCTTACAAATTATGTGTTTTCTGAATCTTTAATAATAGATCAAGATTGGCGGTCAATCTAATCAAACTGTAAGCCAGTGTTAAAAGATAGGCTTTAGAAAAGCATAAAATAATAAATGTAATACAAATAAAAATGAGCATTTTAAGTCTTACTTTACGAATGAGAGAGCCAGAAAGTCCTTAAACTCAGTTCCTAGCAGACCATTTGTGACATTTGGATAAGCATCCCTCAAACATCTGTGTGTGGAGGAAGCATTCACCACCTTTTGGCGCTACCAGGGCGTGGTGAAACCTTTTGACTATCTGAAGTCTCGCGGACAGGAAGGCTGGTTGCGGGGAGCATGCTCTGAAAGGGAAGGTTGGGATTCCCGCCCATCCTTCTTCCTGCTTCCGGGCCACCGTGAGGAGCAGAGCTGTTCTTCCGCTGGCCCCCACCATCATATCCGGCCTCACCACAGGCCCCAAGCAGCGGGGCCAAGCAGCCACGAGCTGAAACTTCCGCAATGGTGAGAAATAAACATTTCATCGCAGGGATTTGTTACAGCAACAGAAAGCTGATTAGCACTAGGACAGCAGTAAAAAAAAAAAAAAAAAAAAAAAGAGAAAAAGAAGGAAGGATGGAAAGATAGAGGAAAAATGGAAGAAAAAGCAATTCTACTTTGATTTATATAACATTTGATTTAAAATGATTAGTATAATGTCATTTACAAAATAATCTTGTTTTTGTGATATTTTATACCGATTCATAAAATGAAATATTTGAGATGATGCTGCCTAATATTTATAACGGTGTTTGTGTATCAGGCAAATTTTTGTGTCTGTGCATGTGTGTATGCTTTCCTTTATTCTTACTTTTTTCTACTACTTTTCTTTTTTGCTTCAATTGAGCATATATCTTATTTATAAAAGTAATAGAAATCACAATTTTGTAAAGAAAGTAAAACTCATCAATATAATATTACTTATTTATATTTTTTCTTTGTATGTTCCATATATTAATCTTTTTAGAAAATGTGATGATTGTGAATATTTGAATAATAGTTCTCAGAAGAATAAAAATTTTTATTTACAAAAATTAAGATGAATTTCTTCAATAGATAAAAAGCTTGCTTCTTCTCTAGTGAGAGGAAGTCAGTTTACCTTCCTCAGGATAAATCCAATTCATTTACATCTACAGACAATAATTATTTGCCTTACTAGAAGGCTTTTCCAAGTTAACTTTTAATCCTGTAGAGTTGTTCCATAACTCATCCAGGACAGTGAATGGCGGGGAAGCAGCCAGTGCACTCACCAAGTTTGTATTACTCAACTTACCCTAACACTGATAATTACCATACATACCCCACTCTGAGCCATTTGTCATGTAACTCAGAAGTTCACAAAATGGAATGATGTTCGTATAGCACAGTTTTCATACATTTCCATCACCTTGTTTACGCTTCCCAGCATAAACATGATTTGATTAAAAATGCAAATCAATTAATGCTC
Organism: Ctenomys sociabilis; assembly: GCA_004027165.1. Lineage (NCBI taxonomy): Eukaryota > Metazoa > Chordata > Mammalia > Rodentia > Ctenomyidae > Ctenomys > Ctenomys sociabilis. The sequence goes on along the minus strand of PVKA01013285.1, from coordinate 22,397 downwards.
ATCCTTGACTCATTTTAGTGGTAACAACACTTACCCACAATTACATGAGATAATTGAAAAACAAGTTCTCAAAAGATGAGAATTTCTAATAGAAATTTTTATTATATTTGTTTACATTCAGTAACTACTTGTCAAATTTTGTAACTTGCGTTGTTTTGATAAATCATAATCTAAGCATAATGATAATGGTATCACTATTTAAAAATATTTTGACCATTGAATTAAAATTCAATCAGTATTTTTGATACAGAGAAGTATGATAGCATAAGGAGTGAAGACATTAACAGAAGAATATATAAAATCATGATACACTTCTATCCTTCATCCCAAAAAAATGAAAATAAAAATTAACAGCAAAAAATGGAATTCTGCAAAATTTATGACTGTTAAAGAGCAGCTTATTCATGTATTTTTTTGTAAAAATGAATAATGATGATTTCATCTTACTTTTACATGTCAATATTTACAGAGTGCTGGCAGTTATATTCTTTATAACTCATATTTTGGCAAAAAAAATTTAAATGTCAATCTAGAAATGTGCAAGAGTGTTTTACAAATTTCTTTTAGGCTATATTTAAAGTAAAAATCTGAAAACTGTTGTCTTTTTCTCTTTCTGACCAAAAGTCAAAGGCCAGTGATGTGCCTATCTAGCTTACGTTGGGAAATTAACCAGTTTCTTGACAGAGTTCTAGTGACTGCTTATTCTGCTGGAAGATGCTAGAAGCTTCAGGTCTTGGTTCTTATGACCTCTTAAAAATGGTGATAGCCCATCACACTTGCATTTTACTCATGTTTATTTCCCTCCCTTTCTGTCTGATGAAGGTAGAGTGTGTGTGTGTGTGTGTGTGTGTGTGTGTGTGTGTGTGTGTGTGTAACCAGGCAGTACTGTGAGAGTCTGTAATGGCTTTGAGTTTTCATCAATTGTTCCTTCATTCTATCTCAGTCTCTTTATGTGAAACATCAATAACACTAATATGAGATATTTTAGTATGGGTCCACAGGCCTATCAGATTCTTTTTCCCAAAAGGTTTGCTGTATTTTCTTGAAATTAGATAATATTATATTGTTGTATTCATGAACAGTGTCCCCTTCATCCTCCCTTCCCATGTGCTTTTGATTTGTTGTGGTGTTTTTCAGTTCTAGAACTTGCACTCATTTCTTTCTTAGTTTTTACATTTCTACTAAGAACTTCTGCCTTTCTTTTCCTCCCAAGAATGTTCATTCTCACATCCTTGATCATAGTTAACACAGCTTCTATAAGTCTTGCTATTAATCCCAATGTCCATGTCATCTCAGCATTGGCATTTGTTGATTATATCTTCTCTTAACTGCTCTCATTTCCCTGTCCTTCACATATCAAATATCTTTAATTGAATTTTGGACAATTTTGTATAGTATGTTGTGAAACCCTTAAACCTTTGGAAAATGCCCAATTTCTTTTTCTTACAGCAACTTGATGCAGTTCTGACCTACATTCTGTGGGAAATAGTTTCAACATCAGCTCAATTTTCAAAGCCTTTCTTATCTGTTATGGGTCCTACCCTGCCACATGTACAGTTTTACTGGGACTTGAGCAATAGTTTCTAACATAATTCATATGTGTAGTTAATATGTGACAAAACTGAGACATTATACAATTCCCTCTTCTCTGGGACTCACTCCATCTATGAGCCTTTTCTCCTATTCTTTTGACCAGAATGAATGGATTTCTCTTGAAGTTTTAGCTGCTAAAGCTACCACCATAGAATTTCCCTGTGTCTAAAGACATCCATTAGGACAGAGCAGTCAAAGAAAAGAAGCAGAGACTCTTCCTACACTCTAGGGCCATGGGCCAGCACAGCTTTTGACGGTCCTGGGAAAAAATGGCCGGGGGATTTAGAAAGTACAGACAAGAGACAAAAGCTGAGGTCCAGTGGAGGCCTTTCTCCAGATGGGAGAAGAGGACTAGACAATCACAACAGAGGCATTTGTTTATACTTTTATGAAGTTAGTATCATGAGATGCAGGGTTTCCTAGTGACTAGTGACTGGAATTGTCTCAGGCAAGATGCTTTTCTCAGCATCAAACTATTTGCAGTTTCAGCTTCTCCCAGCACTATAGACCATGAGGGCCTCTTTTTCCCACCTGACAAATAAAAACAAGTTTCTCTGAGAGAAACTTTTAGCTGCCTGAGCTATGGCTTATCATAGGTCATAGATTCCTATAAGTGGCCACTCAATTATAATAAAAATGAAAGCAACAACAAAATCAAACCCTTTCCCACATTCTTATTTGTATGAGCCTCTTTGGTAGGTCTTCTGGCCCAAAAGAGGAGGCTGTCTCAGACTGTATGCTGCTTGCAACCTTTGTAAAGTTCTGACCTCAAGTTAGCCTTGGTAAGAAGTATGAAATAAGAACAGCAATGATTCCGCAAGCCAGGAAGTGCAAGGGTACATGGGCAGGGTCTGGCCAGGGTCTTCATCTTCAGCATAACCCAGCAGATGGTGAAAAGGCAAACCAAAGTCTAAGAAGGAGAAAATACTAGGACAGAATTATTATAGAACAACAACCCATGAGCAATAACTCACTTTGGTGAGAATTAACCCACCCCCACAAGAAAAGCATTGGTCTCTTAATAACGTACTCATTCTTAAAGGCTCCTACTCCCAAATACAGATTGTTTTGTTTTGCTTTTTTTTTGAGCCAGACTATAATTATGTTGCCCAAGCTGGCCTCAGACTCCTGGGCTCAAGTGATACTCCTGCTTCATCCTCCTGATTAGCTGGAACTACAGGCACATACCCAGCCTTCCGTAATTACTTGACTACTTCACGTCCCCCGGAGACCCGTGTGTGAGATGCTCCATGTTACTGTCAGGTGGCGGAAGTTGTAGGAGGAGGGGCCTCATAGAGGAAGTGATGTTGAGGGGCGTGGCCTGGAAGGGGGTACTGGGACCCCCGCTTTCTCTTCTTCTTCTCTTTGTTCCCGACTTTCCTCTGTCAAGCCCTCCCACTGTGATGTGTTTTGCCTTGACAGCTGACCCGCTGACCAGAACTGTGAGCCAAAATATCCTTTCCTTTTAAGCTGAATGTACCAGATATACTGTTACAGTAATGGAAAACAGACAGTCTGCTCCACCCTTCCTTACTGAGTTCCTTTTCATGTGATTTTTTTCCTTAGTTTCCCTGCTATTGCTTACCTTTCAAGGTCAGTAGTTGATTTTTGTGCTTTGCACATGGTTTAGAGGTACACTTACAAGGGTTCCTTCCTTCTGGACCTTCCTTAGGAGCCTCCTCCTCTCTTCAGTTCCTTCCTTCATTCTCAGTCCTCCCTTCCCTTTCTCCATCACCTTCAAGCTTTCTCTTTCTCCTTTCACTCTTTTCTCTCTTTCCCCTCTAATTTGCATCCAAAGAGCAAATAAAAAAAGAATCTATAGTCTTTTGGTCAATTATACCACTGTTTTAAAATCTGTGCTAAAATAAAATTTCAAAGTCACATATAAAAATAAACTCAGGAGGCCCAGAAATACATGAAAAGGCAAAAAAGGAACCAGAGGTGGGCAACTGCCTGAATCGCCTACCTAACTGCCACAAAGCGGTGACGGTCAAGCTTGCTGCGCATCTCTAGGCATAAAACTGGCAGAACATTTAAGAACTAAGACACAGAGCTTGTCTTCATCCTTTTCTTGCAAGAGAGCTCCTGAAAATGTTATGCAATCCTACAAAATCTTACAAGGGATGCCAGAGAATTTTAGGATCAGAGCAATTTCAGTAAGCCCCATTATTCATTATTTGAGACAGAAATAGCGTTTTAACACTGAAATGACAACTACCAACAAAAGTAAAATGTTTCTGGTCATATTGTGAGAAATGAGTGATGGTGTGAAATGACTACTCTTTGGCTTTAATCACCAGAGGAGTCCTGGCAGTTGCTTTGTTCTGCTGTCTGAGAAGCATGGCATGTGAGCTGTTACGGTCATTGTGTTCAGAGGGTACAAAAGGCAGTGACACTTGAAACATTACTTTCTGGCTCACTGGGGACAGATCACAGGAATGAGTGCTCCGGAGTGTTGGTAGGGAAATTACACTAATAAAATGTAGTCATAGGGGGCTGGGGAGATGGCTCAGTGGAATAAGCACTTCCCTGGCAAGCTCAAGGGCCTGAGTTCAATCCCTGGTTCTGCCAAAAAAAAAAAAAAAAAAAAAAAAGAAAATGTAGTCATCATTGTAGGGTTCATAAAGTTCACTTCCTCATCTTATTGAATCTTCCCGAGAGGAGTTGGGGAGATAGCTCGGTGGTCTAAGCACCTGGCTACCTAACACAAGGACCCAGGTTTGATCTCTGGTACCGCATGCAATGCTGGTTCCAGAACCCCAAGGCGCTTCATACTGGCTATTGAAACCAGGCGTGGTAGCACACGCCTGCAATCCCAGTGCTGGGGAGGCTGAGACAGGAAGATTACTGTAAATCTGAGGTGCGTAGCAAACCCTGTACCAAAAAAATGGATAAATAATCTTCCTAAGAATCCTGAAGCAGGTATTACCATTGGTTCAATAATCTGTTTCACTTCATTAAAAAGATCTCTGTGATGGTTAAACTTGATCGTCAGTTTGAGTGGAGAGACTCCTGGCAAGCAAGGACTCCTGCTGGCCACGGGGGGCGCGGTTCCTAGCAGCGGCTCAGTCCTCTGGTGTGCGGTGTTGAATGTGCTGCTGGGAAGTGAGGCCTGTGTGAAGTAAGGGGTCCCTGGGGCTGTGCTCTGAGGTGCATCTCTCACCCTCTGTGCTCTGCCTCCCCACAGCTATACATGGGGCAGCTTTGCTCCACCACATGCTTCCACCATGTTAGGCCTGCTGGGAGCCAGCTCAGCCGGGACTGAACCTCTGAAACCGTGTACCAGACAGCTTTCTCCTCCTGCACATCGCAGTTGTCAGTTTTGTTTTCTGTTTCTGTTTGCTTGCTTGTTTTTACCAGTGACCAGAAAGTGTTAGGCCCTTGCTTGAGGCTGCCAACTTTCCTCTAAACACCACCATAACCTTTATTTTTCTTTTTTATACTGGGAATCGAACTCAGGACCTGGCACTTGCCAGGAACGTGCTGTGCCACTAAGCTACATCCACAGCTACCACAGGCTCTTGAAACTCAGACCCTCAAAGCCCAGCTTGCTCCTCTTCTTTAGTTACTGTCACTCCCTCTCAGGTTTTTTGGTGGCAGTACCTTACGAGTAAGTATGACATCTAAGATATTTAGCATCTCCTTTTCCTCCAAACCCTATCTGCTTAACTATTTCTCAAATCTTGCCTGTCTCAACATTCCTCAGATCATCTTCAACTCAATGTGTCCCCTTTGTAGCAAAGTCTGAGGTCCTCTTGCAGCATCTTGTCTTTTCTGCCTTGTAAACTAGTCCCTGGCAGAACACAGACGTTGAAGAACTGTATCTTGCCCGTTAGCGTCTTCACACTCTCACACGTGCCTGATGTAGGCTCAGGTATGCTTTCCTAACTTCTTTTCTTCTGAATGACACCTCCTCCTCCTCCTCCTCCTCCTCCTCCTCCTCCTCCTCCTCCTGCCAGATGGAGCTTGGTTCCTTGCTTTGCTCTCTTAATCACACATCCCCACCGTCTCTCATACGTTCCCAAACACCTGTGACCCTAATCCTCAGCATCGGGCCTTTCATTGAAAGGCCCCTGCACCATTTGACCAACAGAGTTCCCACTTCATGGTAAGACACAGGACAGGGATTTGTCCTGGAACCACAGCATCTGGAGTCTATGATTTTATGCTCCACCCTTCCTCAGCTTCACCACATAAAGAAGCACTCCTACGCTTCTCTGTGCCCTCGGTCCCCACCAGGTGCCCTTCTGCTGCAGTGGCCATGACTGTTCCCTGAGACTTGGTGTCCCAGCAGGCCAGCCTGACCCAGTGGCTGGACTGTCCACTCTTCGAGGGCCTTCTAGTTCCTGGGAGATGCAAGCTGTGTCCTATTCACTTGTGTAGCCACAGCAGCAAATGCAGATCATAGCTTAAAACATGCTCACATGCAGCGCTCTTAAGTTAGTGATCAGAAGAACTGGATTCATTCTTTTTGACATAGAGACAATGAGACTTGGGTTAAATTTATGTGGGATGTCACCAAAGGGGCTGGGTGTCAAGTTCAAGTTCTCTGATCTCAAAAATGCTTTTTTCTATTATATCAAGATACAAGGCCTCTCCTCTTATCTTCAGAGATTCCAGCTCAGGGCAGAATTTTCTGTACTTCAAGGCCCTGCAGGGATGGTTTTGAGAAATAGATAATCACACCAAGGTGAAGAGGATACCTGAGGTGATGATGCAATTTGTATATGCAGGGGTTTATTTTTGCCTTTCTACATTCTACTCTGTATTGATGGAGATGACAGAAAGTCAATAGCTCAAGAGAAACTGCCTATGATTCTAGGAGACTCATAGAGGAGTTGGGGTTGGAAATGGAAATGCTGGGGAGGACCTTGCAGCAGCAGAAACAGCATGAATGAGGAATGGGGTACGGCATGTTTGGGGTGTGCTGAGTAGTCTCTGCAACACTGGGGTAATCTCAAGAGCCTGGTGACTGCAAGAGCTTAGTGAGACACTTGGAAAGGCAAGCTGAAGAGTTTGCTGTCTTCTTCTGTATTGGAACATTAATGGAGATGTGAGAGGAATCAGTTGGTTAAGCAGGATCTCATATATGTTTTCTCTTCTTTTGTGAAAAAAATGTTAGAGTATTTTTTACTTGTGTAGCTCTCTGATCTCTTTTATTCTGACTACACTCTGTCAATTCTTAAAAAAGTCTTGAAACTTCTTTCCTTAAGAAAGAAAATGGTGGACATGTTGGTCAGCTTTGTGTCAGTGTCTCAAAATATCTGAGATAATTTGTAAGGCGAAAATGTTTATTTTGGCTCAAGATTTCAGTGGTTTCAGTACACTGTGTTTGGCCCTGTTACTTTGGGCTGGTGGTGGTACAGTATATCATGATGGGATGGTCTTCCACACGGTTGACCAGAAAGAGGAGAGACAGAAGGAGTTTGGATCGCAGTATCGCCTCAAGAGCGCCCCCCTAATGACAACTCTGGCCCAGAAGCTCCCTCTCCTAAAGGCCCTACCACTTCCCAATAGTGTCATGGGCTGGGTAACAAGTCTTTAGTACCTGTGTCGTCGGGGGACATTTCAGACTCAAACTAAAGAGGTAGCTTTTGTTTGCTGTTTGGTTCCACAAGCACCCTATGTGAGAGTACGAGGAGGTGGGCTCCTCGGCAACATGAATAAGTCTCTCTGTGAATCAACCCCTACTTCAGTGCCCGGGGTCTTCTGCCATTCCCTCCCATTGGGCAGGAAATACATTTTAGTCAGCCGCAGTTTTCTAGACATAAGCATCCCTCACAGACAATGGGGATTAGACGAATGAATTCCTATACTATGAGCCAGTTGGTGGATGAACAGATGAATGAATGGGTACCACCATGATTGTTCCTTCCATCCCTGCCATCATCCTAATTAGTGACAGTGAGCCATGAGGCCTCTTGCCACATTGATTGGGAGCTTCTTGGGAAAGCAGAGGAAATCACTGGTGTGCATGTGGTGAAGACAGCTTAACAGCTAGGACAGTCTGGCTTGATGGTAGTTTAACACATGTTTTGAGTTTTGGTGTACTTATAAGGAAATAAGTCCACGGTGACTTTATTTTTTTGAGATAGCTCTTAATACCCAGATATTCAACTTCACAGTAGCAGGGTTTGGAAGTCCTCAATTTCTTGTCACTTCAGGTCCATTTTCCATTTAATCTTAGGCTCGTGGTCTTAAGAACATGTGGACATGAGCCCCTGTTACAGAATAACAGGAGAAATTCTCAACACAATAATTTCTCTGCCTTTGACCTAGTGGAGAATATCCTGAACTAGCAATCAAGAAACCTGAGGAACCTGAGTCTTTTTTTTATTACAGTGAAATATTATCAAAGTAATATTCTTCCACCCTTGTTGTATGAACTTGCTGTGAAGAATTCCCAAAATCCTTTGAACATCATGAATTATATATATATATAATCCTGAAGAAAAGAGTCACAGTAGACTCAAAGTTTTATATCTGGAGGGAGTAAGGGTCTGAGCTTGATCACAGGATGAAGTCACCGTGGTCCAAGTGGGAAAAACTAATCTAGCATCTACAGTTAGATGGAAATTTCTCCTATAAAAACCTAGCTTTCAAGCTCATCTGGGGCTGTGCCAGAGAGTGGGCAGGTAAGGAGAAAGCAGTGAATGCTAGCCAATTAATTAGTCAATCAAAAAGTATTTATAGACTTGCCGAGATGAGCGGCGCCCTGCCGGCATTGGTGGAAGAGTCCGCAAAGAGCGAGCTACGGCCTCAGCTTGTGGCCGTGAGCAGCCAGGCTCCAGGGGCACATGTGCCCGCTGCACCCACGGCCCGAGCGAGGCTCCCTCAGACAGCGGGTCTGGCAGGCGCCAAGAGTGCAATGCGCAGAAGCAGGCTTAGCGTTTATGCTGAAGTGTGGGGTTTCAGTGCGCAGTGCAGCTTGAAAGCTGCTTTATCCTTATTCACTTTTATTAGCACACGTTTGCAGCCCACGATGACTGCCTCACTGTGGGGAGCTGGTGCGTGCACCCAACAGGTCTCAACTCCTTTTTCCTCCTCTTCCCTTCCACCCTTTTTCTTGCTTATTTGGTACAGAGTCTTGCTATGCAGCTTGGACTCAAAGTGATCCTCCTATCTCAGCCTCCCAGAGCTGGGAGTTCATTTATCTTACAATCCTTATAAAGTTAATTGTAATACATATAGATTGATAACCAGACTAACAGGCCAAAATATGTAAGGAAATTATACTAAATCAAGGCACACTTTTAGATACATTGCAATGTTGCATTTCTCTCCCTTTCTCTGTGTCCCTCTATCTCTCTGTCTGTCTCTCTGTCTCTGTCTCTCTGTCTCTGTCTCTCTGCCTCTGTCTCTCTCGGTTTCTCTCTCTCTCTTTCTGCCTTTCTGTCTCTTCTCTCAAGTCTTTTATTTTGCATTTTATTTGTAGATTGAGTTTCTCATATACAAGAATTATGAAATTCTAAGCTTGTGCATCTGATTTACTTCTCTGAGCGTGATGGTCTCAAGGCACAACCGTGTTCTTACAAAGGACACAGATGTCTCCTTCTTCATGGACCAGTAGTGTTAAAGCTGACCAGACCCAGTTAGGTAGGAGAGGGCTCACAGACCTCCGAGCACTGAACCATGAGATGGATTGGTTGAAATAGGAGGGACAAAGGGGCGCTCTTTCCCAAAAATAGTTCATGGGGACTGTGCTCATGTGCTTTGTAGAAGTATAAAGAGAAAGGAAAAGATAAAAAAATCTTTGCCATTGACTGTATTTTCTAAATGACCACTTAACGTTTCAGGCACATAATGATTGTCACTGGGGATAAAATGAGACGGAATGCCTCAGAAACCCTGGCTAATCTGTTCATCACTGACCATGTTCCACACTGTGTATGTCTTTTTTAAAAAAGTTCTTCATCTTTTTTAAAATTTATTTATTTATTTACTTATTTGGTACAGAGTCTTGCTATGCAGCTTGGACTCAAAGTGATCCTCCTATCTCAGCCTCCCAGAGCTGGGATTACAGGCACGTGCACCACACCCAGTTTCCGTAGCCAGCGCGAACAGGGTTCCTGGGCCAGCAGGGCATGCAGTACTGGGGATCGAACCCAGGTCCTTGCACTTGCCAGACAGGCACTTGGACCACCACCACTGTCTCCCCAGCCCCTAGCCTTATATGTCTTTATACTCCATTGCAGTCCTGTGCATGGGTAGCAGGTGAAGGGAAGCATAACTAAAGACTTCCCAAATCCCCTGGCTAACAAGAGTGGAGTATGAACTCAGGAGTTTCTGACTCCAAAGTCTTGGCTGCTCTATGCTGCACCAGTTAAGCAATAAAATAAAATAAAAGATGTTCAGAGAGATCTTGGAGCGTAAAAGGGATCAGCTCCCAAGCTGTCTTGACTTAGCTTCATTCTTATGCCTGGGGCACAATGTAGACACCCACAGCTGCAAGGAGGACCTCTCCTTTATAACAATTTGCTATGAGAAAGGGTAGAAACATGGTCTCTTTTAGTATTTTATGCACTGCACTGCACTGTGGGCAAAACCCCAAACATCACACATAAAATTAGATTGTGGTAGGAAATAAGTTTCGGCACTTATAAGATGAGATATAAAGAAAAATTATAAGCAATAATAACCATTTTTTCTCCAAGGAAAGTACTTTCTTCTTTTTTTTGTATTTAGTACAGGGTCCACAGGGTCTCACTACACAGATTGGACTAGTAGCGATTCTTTTGTTTTCAGATTACAGGTGCACCCCACCGTGCCCAGTCTGGAAAATTCTTTTCTTAATGCTATGGCATCTTAATCCAAGATAATATTTTAGAGAATGCTGACTGATCATATCCATCCTGAAATGTATGAAGAAAGATTTTTAAAAACTTGGATTATAAACTCTCTTACAGCGAACAACCCATTATACCCATCTTTCAATCTTTTTGATGCCCCTTAGAAATCATTAATAAAGAAAACAAACTAACAATAAAACATCAGCACCATGTTAACAAAAAAGGAATTGAGATATGTTCACTTGCCAGCTTCGCATAGGAATGGACTGTAAGCATGTGTTGATAATACATTATGATTCAAAAAGAATACTGTGGACAAGAAAGACTCCAACATTTTCCTTCAGAGATGAAAACATAAGTTATGTCCGAAGGACAAAGGATAAAAATGATTTGAACCAAAATAAGCCTCTGCTTTAAGAGAGAGAGACAGAGAAATAGAAAGAGAGAGACAGAGAGAAAGAGAGATAGACAGTGAGAGAGAGGCAGAGCCAGACAGAAAGACAGACAGAGAGACAATCAAAATGGTGAGCTTAGGGAGCAGCTTACCTAGCCTGTGTGAGCCTCTAGGTTCAATCCCCAATACCAAATGAAGAAGAAGAAACAAATCAGAGTGGTTTGGACCTCTCAACAATGAAGTAGAGAGAGCAAAGACCATTGATCAATAGCTTCACAAATCTAGCCGGGCGTGGTGGCGCATGCCTGTAATCCCAAGCACTCGGGAGGCTGAGGCAGGAGGATTGTTGTGAGTTCGAGACCAGCCTGAGCTACAAAGTGAGCTTAAGGCCAGCCTGAGCTGCATAGTGAGACCCTGTCTCAAAAAGACAAAAAAAAAAAAAAAAAAAAAAATAGCTTCACAAATCTGAGGAGAATTTTCAGCCTGGAATTCTGTACTTGGCCAAACTATCAATCAGGTATGAGGCCAAAATAAAGATGAATCAGACTTTCAGGTCAAACATTGACTTCTGCTCTGCCATTTTTTTTAGAAAATACTCTTCCCAGTTAAGGAAGTACGTTAGTAAAGCAGAAGACTTGGTGTCCAGGGAAAAGGTGCTAAATGTAAGAGGGAGGTGAGGGACATCGCTGGAGGGAGGTAGCAGTGGACCCAGGAGCCAACCTAAAGACCCGAAGTCTCCAGAAGAGAAACATTAGAGAGCTAGGTTCACAGAGTGCTAAGAGTGTTTGCCTCTGTTGGAGACACACACCTGGAGGACGGGTTCCAAGATGAGTAATTTTTAAGTACAGAGAAAACCAAAAAGCTGAAAATAATAATGTTAGAGAAACAGGTCACTCATAAAAGGTAGATAATTGTCTTAGTGTGCTCATGACTCAGACATGAGTAATCCTTCTTGTGCTAGTGCTGAATTCGATCACATAAAAATCGTGATAGAACACTACCGAAGGGGTGGGACAGAGGGGCCACGTGTTTAGGTGACAGTGAAGATCAGAAGAAAAGAACGCAACTATTAGGTACTTGGTGGGAGCTCCGGGCAAAAGGCCTCGCCCTGGAGAGAAGCAAGATGCAGGACAGAAGCTGCCACGTAGGGGGAAAGCAGGACTTGCCAAAACTTACAGCTAAGATAATTGAAAACAGTTGATTCTTGAAACAAAACTTGAAAAAGGGTGACAAGGGACTGCTGCGGTTTTGTATATCACATGTACCTTCCCAGTGTGTGTGCATATGCAGGATGACTTGGAGAACTGGAGTGCTGATTTCTGCTGACTGTTGAAAGGAACAGTTATTTTTTTTTTTCTTTTAAATTTTTTGACCAATTTTGTGTGCTTATCTCTAGTAATCTGAACAACTAATTTGAGGACAGAAATATGCAATATAGCAACCATTGCTGAATTCCTATCATTTTGTTTAGTGAAGTTTTGTATTGTTTCTATTTATTTATTTTTTATTCTCTTTAAAACATTCTAACAGGCCGGGTGTGGTGGCGCATACCTGTAATCCCAGCACTTGGGAGGCTGAGGCAGGAGGATTGTTGTGAGTTCAAGACCAGCTTGAGCTACAAAGTGAGCTTAGGGGTGGGAACAGGCTGAACTGCATAGTGAACTGCATAGTGAGACCCTGTCTCAAAAAGACATAAAAAAATAAAATAAAAATAAATTTTAAAAAATAAAACATTCTAAAGATTTTTTTAAAAAGCTAGAAGGATACATATATATATACATATTTACTTCTAGCATGTGATACATATACATCACATGATAGTGAGTTAATATGGACAAGATTTATGTTTTCATATATCAATTTTAAAAAAGGAAGGTGCCATGTAGCAGAAGTACTGGCTCAGTTCTGTCCATGTCATTTTGATAAAACTAAAAATTGAACTTTGAAAAAGGAAACGTGAATAAAGATGTGGAATCTATTGAAGTATCTATCAGAGGGCGAGCAGAACTTTTCACCTGCGGTACATTTCTAGGATGGAGTACTATTCAGCCATAAAAAGAATGACAGTCTGCCCCTAGTGCTGTCATGGATGAGCCTGAAGGGGCTTATTTTCAGTGAGATGAGCCCGGCACAAAAATGCAAAGCACCAACACCTCGTTCCCGTGCGGAAGCTGACCAAGCTGGCCTCCTACAAGCAGACAGCACACAGCGGTTACCAGGGGCTGGGAAGGGCAGGGCACAGGGCCTAAGAAGTGTTTGCTTAACAGGTTCAAAATTCAGTCAGTGAGAGTGTGTCCTGGTACGCTGCTGTGCTGTGGAGTGACCGTAGGTGGCAGTTATTTGTCCTGTTTTTCCAAACAGCTAGAAAGAGGCCTTTGATGCTTCTGACTGCAGAGTGCTGGGTGTGCTGAGCACCCTGGTTTGCTCACAACATAGCATGTTCCATGGGAGCATCGCACTGTACCCCATAAATATGGGTAGCTATCATGTGTTAATTAAAATAAAGAACTGCAAAGGAAAGGAAAGATGCTAAAACTAAGAATCACCAGGTAACAAGACAGTGAAAGACCGTCAAAGAGGTCTTTGTGGATGAAAGAATCAGCTCCCAGGCTGCCTGGGCTTAGCTGCCTTCCCATCCCTGGGGCACAATGCCTGACCCCAGCATCCCCATTAGAGCTTGTGGCTATAGAGGCTGCAGCCCAGGGTGGGCGGCCCCAAGGGGGTGCAGCACAGCATAGGAGGCCTACTCAGGCCTGCAAGGCTGGAAGGCAGGACGCGGGGGATGGAGGGGGGAGAGAGACAGACAGACAGAGAGGGAGAGAGACAGAGAGGGAGAGACAGAGACAGAAGAGAGAGACAGACAGAGAGATCAAAGGAGTGGGGAGGTGTAGACCCAGGCCACACTGCCAGTGACCCACTCCTTCCAGCCTGTTCCCACCCCTAACAGCAAGTCAGCTCAAAGCTCTGACAATCCAGTCACCTTCTCAAAGCTTCACCTGTGAGCACAGGAGTCTGGAGATATTTGAGACAGAAGCCACAGCATGCTTGAAGCTGGGAAAGCTCAGGAATGGATTTGCTCTTGTTATCTTGATTTTATCCCCTATATGAATCCAGTTGTAGGATAATAAACTTGTGCTGTTTTAGCTAGATAGATGGTAGATAGACAGACAGACAGATAGATGATAGACAATAAATGTTGATAAAAAAATATGGAAATCAAAGAACCAACATACATTCTTGATAAGATTTTATATCAAAAAGAAAAAAATTATAATAAAATTATAGGAGAATAACAATAGTCCACTGTGTGTCATTATCTTCAAAGGAGTTAGAGACAAAATGATTTTCTCTTACAAAAAAGAAACAAATAATAGCACAAAATTTACTTTTCAATGAATTAACAGAAACTAGTATAAGTGAGATAAATTAGTACACATGTTAAATTATTTTTAAAGCCACAAGAAAGTTCATTTAGGGCACTGCTTGCACTTCTTGCTTCCTGTTCTACTATGTCTCTCTATATGCCTACAGTTTGAGTTTTTTATATAAAAGAAACCAGGTGGGACTGGGGAGACAGCTCAGCATTCTAAGCGCCTGCCTGACAAGCACAAGACCCCAAGTTTGATCCTAGGTGCCGCATACCTTGCCAGCCCAGGGCCCCTGGGTGTGGGGGTGCATGCCTGTAATCCCAGCACTGGGGAGGCTTAGACAGGAGGATCACTGTGAGTGAACTGTGTCAAAAGACCCTGTATCAAATAAATAAATAAATAAATTTTAAAAAAGAGAAACCAGGTGATATTTACCTAGTGTGTTAGTGGGACTTTTGAAAACAATGACAGATTCTCAGCAGGTTAGGTACAAAATATCTGTATAATCCAGCAATTCTACTTCTAGATCTCCACCTGAAGGAACTGAAAACGTAGGCCCACATAAAAGCCTGCCCTGTTTTCTTGGCTGTTATGCATAGTAGTTCAAAGTGCAAACACTTGAAATGCCCACTCATTGACTAATGAATAAATAAAAGTATACATGTCCACAGGACGGAGTACTATGTGACATTGAAGAGGAATGAATTACCAAACCTATTACCACATACTTTACGAACCTCAAAAAACACATGTGGGAAAAGAAACCAGACACAAAAGACGGCCTTTTGCATGATTCCACTGATAAGAAATTCCAGAGTTGTCAAAGCTACAAAGACAGAAAATAGAGTAGTGGTTGCTAGGGGCAGAGGGAGGAAGTGTGGGCGGGGAAACAGAATAACTGATCATATTGTGCACAAGGTTGCTTTATGGAGTGATGGAAAGATTCTAAGATTAGGTTGTAGTGACAGCTGAATGGCTCTGAAAATGCAGTACAGACCACTGAATGGAACACTTAAATCAGATGAATTTTACGTGTGTTGCCCATATATCCATAAAGCTATTTTTTAAAAGAAAGTAAGGGCTGGAGAGACAGCTCAGCAGTCCAAGAGCCTACCTGGCAAGTGTAAGGACCCAGATTCGATCCCCAGTACCACATGCTATGCCAGCACAGAACCCTGGGCTCTGAAACCTGATGTGTGCTGGGGAGGCTGAGAAAGGAGGCTCACTACAAATCAGAACTGCATGGTGAGACCTGTATCAGTAACATAAGTTTTTTTTAAAAAAATTTAGAAAGCAAGTAAAGAAATCACATGAGAGATTCCTGAGGCACTGGTACCTAAAGCATTGGTACAATTTTTGAGCCGGGCTGAACTAGTGTTTACTATCTAAGTATGCCTGATTTGTGGTTTTAGAACTGTTCCCCTTTGTATTGGGCTGTACAAGAAAATAGACTACACTGAAATTTTATTTTTCTGGGTGGGGCTAAGGTAGGATTTTACTGTGCAGCTCAGACTGACCTCAGACTCACAGCAGTCCTCCAGCCTCAGCCCCTTGAGTTGAGATTGTAGGTTTGTACCACAACACCCACATAAACTAGTATTTTAAATATATATTTTCCAGGTATGTGTGCTCCTTCTTCATTCTAATGTGAAATTATGAGTAAGGCTTGATTTCTCAGAATAGAGCAGTCCACATCTGTGACCAGCTGTAGTCAACAAAGTAGGTCTCGCTGCAAGCCGGTGTGCTTTCTAAGTCAATCAGACTACGTCTGGAGAGTGTCTTCCGGGGAGAAGTCCTGGTCCTGAGTTCAACTCTAGGAAGAGAGGAACTTGCCATACACCACCAGGAAGGGTGATGGCAGTGGCCCTGCTGCACTTAGAGGGCAAATGGCTAAGGACACCTCTCCAGAGCTTCTTTTTATTGTAAATTTAATGTCTCTCACCTTTTCATTGGCTTCTAAAAGCATTTTATATGGGACAGGTCATAAATGTGCAACCAAAAAAAAAAAAAAATCCAAAGTTCCCTGTATCCTTCAACAACTACCTTCCCTTAATAGTGATATCTTAGATCACTGCATTACTATATGGCAAAGCCAGGAAACTGAAATGAACACAACACCGTATAACTGAACCACAGCTTTACTCTGACGTCATTGGTCTGGTACCATTCTATGGAACTCTAGTATCTGTTTTTCATTTGTGCAGCCATCACTTCTATCAAGATACACAACCCGCCCACCACTACCAGGGCATGTCCTTGGTGGAACTCCCAAAGGCCACCTTTTATAGCCACAGACTCTGTGCCTGTCCTTTGGCAAACATTGTCCTTGTGATGCTGCCATTTCATGGATGGCACATACATAAATGGACCCCACAGCATTACACTGACCTTTGAATTCAGCAAGTGTCTCTTATTCAGGAAAATGTAGCACATCTCTGCCTGCATATCCCAGCAATTTCTCTTTCTCCCCTCCTTTGCGGGAGGCAGACTGTTGGTGGCTGGTTCTGCACATCTAACAACATCTAGCTTTCCTAGATATGTTCTTCCTCTACCTGGTCACCAAACCCTGCAAGTCCTCCAAGGCTCAGTCCTATTTCCTCTTCATTTGGCATTTCTTCTCTTGGGGCTATTAGCCATACACTTGGCATGAGCTGGCTCCTAAGCAGAAAAGTCTCTCAAGCACATTTGTGGGCAGATCCTATTCCAAAAACATGATCTCTGTGTAGCCAACTGCCTTTTGTACGTATGTCTCTGGATGTCTTAAAGATAGTTCACACTGTGTCCAAAATTTAACTCAGCACCTCTCACCCAACCTTCAAGCATTTATTCTACTGAGCTATCTCCCTACCCTCACCAAACCTTCAAATGTCTACCATCAACCCTGTTATCTCTGACATCTTCCTTTCTCCCCCCACCCCATGTCCAAGTCCAGCCCATTAACTATACCTCATGAGTCTCTTCCACAACCAGCTTCCTCTGCTGAGCTGAACTGAGCACCCTGTTGCCCTTCTGGACCACGAGAGCCCCCTAATGGGTCACTCGGCATTTACTCTTTCTACAATCTTATTTCCACTATAACTTCACCATGTCAACCTCTCTCCTTTCTCAAGTGCATCAGTAAACTCTTCCTGTTCCTAGAAGAGCACATCCCTGAAAAGATGTGTGAGATGACCCACACATAATGAGCCCTGCACTGAGAAAGCCAACTCTGACGTGGAACTTCCACTGTATTCTCACTGCACCAACCAGCTGACCACTTCTGCCCATCCAGGCACCAGTTAAGGTGCCTACTCAGAGATTGTGTCAGATCCCAGGGGCTAAAGGTTCAGTTCCCAAGACAGCCCCCTCCTTCAGATTCCAGTTGCAGTCTCAGCTTGTACACCTGCTTCTGACCACCTAGTATGCATGGTGTGACAGAAAATAGGATGGAGGTTTAAATTATAAAAATTTATTACTAGAAAAGACACATGGCCATTGATCCCCCTCACAACACTCCCCCCACTTCAAACACACTTACCTCGCCATGCTTGTCACTTTTTGGAGCAGTTCTGGGCGTCCTCCTATGGGAGGGTCTTCAATTGCACGGCTGCAGCTGCCTGGATGTCCTGAATCAACTGGACACACTGATCTGTCATGGTTTCTCATTTTCACTTTGGGAAAGAGCCAGAGGTCACACGGTGACAGAGGCAGTGAGTGAGTAGATGGGAGCACACTATGATATTTGTATTTGGTGGGAATTGCTATCAGCATTTTAAATTAATTCAGAACATCAGGGCAATCAGGATAGTGCAGCCAAAAACACTTATGGAAGAGGACACCTAGAACTGCTTCAGAAATGGCCAGAACAACTGGGTAAGTACGTTTGAAGCAAGTGGGGGAGGGTATTCTGAAAGGTATTCGTGGTAATTTGTCTTTTACTATAACAGATTTTTTAAACATTCATCATAATTTTGGATCACATGAGGAAAACTGAAGTTCCCACATCCTTGCCTCAAGTTCAGTTAGTTTTCTGGAGCAGATCACAGGATATTTGCTGGAGTGCTACAAATGTTACTACAATAGGAATAGATGAAGAGATGCCAAAAATACTGATTCAAAAAAGAGTAGAAGGGGGCTGGAGAGATGGCTCAGTGGAATAAGTGCTTCCCTGGCAAGCACAAGGCCCTGAGTTCAATCCCCGGTTCCGCAAAAAAAAAAAAAAAAGAGTAGAAGGATGGCAAGATAGTTCAGCGGACTAAGGGGCTGTTTTGGCAGTTCAGGGACTAGGATTTGATCCCCAGTCCCGCATGCTGTGTTGGCCCCGCCCCCATGGCACTCTGAGCCAGTGACCCTGTCTGGGTGTGGTGGTGCACATCTGTAACCCCAGCACTGGGGAGGCTGAAACCAAGAGGGTCACTACGAGCTGAGCCTCATAGTGAGACCCGGTACCAAATACATAAATGAAAATAAAAAGAGAGAGAGAATGTGTAGAATAGTGACTCTTAGAGTGCGGAAAAGGTGAGGGAAAGGGAGAGAGGGACGCTAGATTATAGATACCAAAATATAGTTAAATAAGAGGAATAAATCCTAGTTGTAGTATTGTGTAGCACACAGGAGAGTAACTGTAGCTTCCAACGATCTAGTCTACATTTTATAAAGAAGTAGAAGACAGGGTCTCAGAGCTTCCTAACACAAAGAATTAGTGATGTGAGGAGAATAAAGTGCTAATTACTCCAGTTTGATCATTGACCCTATAGTGATGCATCTTTTAGAGACCTACATTTATAACATGTGCAAAAACAAAAATAGAATAAAAAAGGAAAAGTGGAGGAGGCAATTCAAATAAAAAAATGACATGGATGAGTATCTGTACTTCTCTTTATAATGAAACTCAAAGGAAAATACTCAAGAAATTATGCGAAGCTAGGAATTAAGATTCGCCTCAGTGCTAAATACAGTGGTGCACACCTGTACACCCACACTCTGGAGACTGAGGCAGGAGGGTCACCAGGAGTTCAAAGCCAGCTTGAGCCACATGACTAGCTACTGTCTCAAAAAGCCAAAATAAATAAATCGATACCCAGATAAGGAGGGAAAAAGAGAGAGAGAGAGGATAGATAGATGATAGATAGATAGATGATAGATAGATAGATGATAGATAGATAGATAGATAGATAGATAGATAGATAGATAGATAGATAGATAGATAGATGATAGATAGATAGACAGACAGACAGACAGACAGATAGACAGATAGATAGATAGACAGATAGAGATGGTTGGATGGATTCATTTCAGCATGGTTTCTTAAAATGGATTGCTGAAAAGATGAAGTCACAGATGCTAGGTTTTCTCTTTCATCACTATTACATCCTGTTCTAATGTTTATGTGTGTACCCTGTGAGATCTAAGAGAGTGGGGGGTTCTCACCTTGGCTTGGCTTCTACTTGAATAAGGCAACTAGAAACTGGACATAGATAGATAGATAGATAGATAGATAGATAGATAGATAGATAGATAGATAGATGATAGATAGATAGATAGATAGATAGATAGATAGATAGATAGATAGATAGATAGATAACACACCAGACTCATCCCCTTGCTTGTCCAGCTGTGAATCTGGCTTCCAGCTCCTCACGACTGTCTCATGCCCCATCACCTTGCCATAGCTGCCTGCTCCGCTGGCCTCCTCTTCCTGTCCACCTGGCCGTGACTCTTTCCTGACCCTGCCCT
Source organism: Ctenomys sociabilis (assembly GCA_004027165.1). Lineage (NCBI taxonomy): Eukaryota > Metazoa > Chordata > Mammalia > Rodentia > Ctenomyidae > Ctenomys > Ctenomys sociabilis. The sequence continues at coordinate 2,538 of PVKA01013285.1, read as the reverse complement.
CAGCATCTATATTTTTTGAGACTCTCCTATGCATTTTCACAACCTAATTCGTAACTCCTGACTCCTGTCAAAAGTTAGCTAACTAACTCTTTTCTTTCAAAAGGTAAAACATGAGAATGCCTGGAAAGAACCTGGAGAGTCTGCAGCTGTGTTCTTTCCTTATTCTTGGTGGCAACATAGTATCTGAGAGCAGATACCAGGGGAGGTGAGAGGGAGGGAGGGAGAGAGAGAGAGAGAGAGAGAGAGAGAGAGAGAGAGAGAGAGAGAGAGAGAGACTATCCTAGACCTCCCCCTCAGCCTCCCAGGGAATGCCCATGTATCCTCGTATATTTTTTTTCTTTTCTTTATTCTTCCATTTCAGTCAGAACCTGCTGCTGCTCTAAAATTTTAAATTGAGGGTCATTTCCCTGCTTTGTGTGAGCTGTGTTTTGATCCCTTTAGAGGCTGAAGCAAGAGTTCTGTCTTGCTCATTGTGATTTAGCAGAATGTGTCATCCAAGCCCCCTTCAGACTGCATTCCACAGCAATCTGCCCAGCCCGGCAGTTGGTGGGCTAACTCCCAGTGTCTTTCAACAGATGGGGCACTATCAGAGAGCAGAAGTCAGGGTCTTTCAGGGAACCTGATTAAGCCACTGTCAGGGGTGGCAGGCCTAAGTGTGAAATGTGACAGGCCTCCCTGAAGTGGCTTAAGCCAGGAGCTGCTGGGGTGGCTGGAGCTTTTCTGCTGGGGGTAGGCACTTGCTAACAAAGCAAACACATTTTTTTCCTATCACAGACTAGGTCCGTGGTGGTAACATTTGGCAAGTTGAGTAACAGAGAACAGAGATAACTGAGCAGATGGGCAACTATTAAAAGCTTGGAGGGGTTTTCATTTCTCCAATGGCCTTCAGCCACCTACAAGACACCCAATTCCCTTGCAAGATTACGTAAAGGATTCAATTAAATTTCTTCTTTTTTTTTTCCTTCTGTCACAATGGAGTCAAATGCTCTGACGTGAAGAGGAAAAGAATAGATGAGAAACTTCTAATTTTGAGTCCCCTTGAGATTAGATGCTGATTTCAGCAGTGCCGAGAACGCTGTTCCATATTTTGAGAGAGTCACTGCTGGCACTTTGAGGAGCGATGACTTTCCAGAATAGGCAGCGAGCCACGCCTCCACGCCTGGTGACTGACACGGACTGTGGAGTCGCAGCGATGAGCGTGTCGTTGGAGAAGCGTTGCCTTGCACTTGAAAAACACAACCGCATGTCATCATTGCATTTAAAACCAACACACAGAGACAGAAAATACAGAAGAGAAATGCAATTACCTGATTCCCAGGAGAAGTACACAACATTCGCTAATTCGGAGCGGTGAAACTCACCCAGGTTCTAGGGCAACAGCATCTCTGATTTAGAAGCAAGCTGCTATTCTTTTGCCAAGAAAAATGCTTGGAAAGTTGTGAGAAAAACCACCAGCCCTGAGAGAGATGAGGCATGTTTGATTGTCCTTGAAGCAGCGGCCTGATTTTACCAAAGGCAGTCAAGGTTGACATGCTCAGGGTGGGGAGGCCTGTGATGAGTCTCAGGAACTTGGACAGATTGGACTGAGCTCCAGAGAGGAATGTAGGTGTGGGTTCTATCATGAATAACTTTAAAGTACAGTCATGCCTCACTCAGTTCACGAACGCTTCTCATCGTGAAGAATTTGGTTCGCAGACAGAAGTGCCGGGCAAAATCTTGCTTCCGTTCCTGAACTCCACATCAGGTGATAACACGACTGCTGCCATCTTCTTCACATGAACATAAACACGGGCATCTTCCAAATAATTGGGGCAGTGCTCTAGTTCATGAGCTGGACCACCCTACTCACCCCACACACACTCACCGAGATGTTGGAAGCGGGAAAGACGGGTACCCAATGTGCATCTTATCCCCAATCCCTTAGTCAATTTCAATCCTTATTTTCATGGTAATTTTTATTAGTGTATGTTCATAGTATGCGATGATTATGTCTATTGAGGGGGTTGGGACACATATGGAACATAGCTTCTGTTTCTGACCCCTACCCTTCCCTCCCCTCTTGCTCCTTCTGTCTGTTAAATCTCCTTTCCAGTTGCAAAAGGCTCTGGATTTTTCTCTTAGTATTTTCCTTTTTATACTTATTTTATCTCCTAGTAGTTTTCTTTATCATTTTCTAATTTTTCTTAGTGGATTCACTATTGGTGTACAGGAACGCAGTTTGATTTTTATGTGTTGATTTGTTTCCTGCTATATTGCTGGATTTTTCTATTAATTCTAGGAGTCCTTTGGTAGAGTTTAAAGGTCTTCTATGTACAGGATCATGCCATCAGCAAATATGACAAATTGACTTCTTTTTTCATATACATATCTGGTTTGCTTTTTTTTTTTTTTTTTTTTTTTTTTTTTTTTTTTTTTTTTTTTTTTTTTTTTTTTTTTTTTTTTTTTTTTTTTTTTTTTTTTTTTTTTTTTTTTTTTTTTTTTTTTTTTTTTTTTTTTTTTTTTTTTTTTTTTTTTTTTTTTTTTTTTTTTTTTTTTTTT